>JAOTQR010008634.1:0-18348 GCA_025774065.1 Solanum ossicruentum
CACAGAAATGACTAACTTTTAAAATATGATATTTTTTGATATTACAAATGCTTTATGAAAAGATTTATGTTTTATACTCATCACACATTATGTTAAGTATGATATTTTTGGTTAATTTGCTCAATAGTAAAGTCATGACATCGAGTACTAATACTCTAGATTTGTGATATTACAATCATATATTAAGTATGTAATGATCTCTCTCTTTTAACCCTATGTTTGTACAGATCCAGCATATAAGGTCTTGTGCTTCGAAAGATGAAACCAAGCTTAAAATGGGTTTACTAGAGATTTTGGCCCAAGGAGTCCACCAACAAGTCCTCTAATCCATGAATGGGCTAGTGGATGGGCCTTTAGTTGAATCCTTGGTGGAGTGGTACACCACGAAACCAATCACGGCTTATGGTGCACAACACGGCCCATGGTTGGGTCTCATGGAGTTCACCCTCCACGGGCTCTGCATTTTCTATCACAAGACACAAAGCATGAACCTCACCATGGGTTGTGGTGATACCTTCGTTCAAGGTGCCATCTAGTTTTAAGTTATTGTTTCGTAAGAGAATTTGGGTCCTTTCTCTAGTTCCTAAACTTCCTTTTTGATGGTTTTTTTGACTAAATTACCCTTCTAATGTTATCCCAACCTATCCAAGGACTCCTAATATCTTTTACAACACAGACTCAAAATTACTCATTCAAATCGTTGTGAAGTCACTCCTCAAGCTCAAGTGAAGGATTCATTGAAGAACTCTCAATTTCAAGTAAATTCACCTTCAATTCTTAAATTATCATCAAGATATATGGGTCTTCATCCATGGGTACCTTCTATTTATTGAACTCAACATAATTTCTCACTATCTCATGAAATTCAAGTATGATCTAATTAGGGTTTTCATGATTTTATTTCCAAATGATATTATTATGTTGCAGATTATATTTTTACATTTTAATATGCATGAATCACCCTCAATTTACATAAATTATATGATTTTCATAAGATTACCCGAGCATGCTATGTTGATTATGGAAATCATGCATGGGTTACTTCAATTATGATACAAATGATCTTCAATTCAATGATTATGTATGAATTCACTTCACTCTAATGATTTTGAACTTGATGTACATGAACCCATGTTATTTCTCTCCACTTCATTAGAAGATCCTATTTTTGCATGAACAAGGTTGCTAGTATGATTATGAATAAGAGATTTAAGATCCTGAATGTGACCTGGGGTCCCTAGAGGGAAACTCAAGATCTTGAGAGGTGACATATTAGGACCATAATAGGGGATTTAGGACCTCGAAGGTGACTTGGGGTCCCTACAGGGAGATTCAGAATCCTAAGAGGCAGCTCAGGATCTTAGTATGAAATGAGCTAATATTATGTATGATGATTATGATCTATGAGATTTTGATCAAGCTTATGATGATGACGTACAAGTATGAATTATAATGACTTATGATGATTTATGATGAGCATGACTATATACCTATATTATATATTCCGTGGGATGTTGGCTTAGCACTGAGAGGATCTTGGGATTTTGGCCCACCCATTAGTTAAGGTATGACCCATTAGACGTAAATCCCATTGTTCATTAACTATGTGCCACAGTAGAAAAGATGATATTTCCCAGTATGGATTGTTAGTGGATCCACATAGCTTATGATATAACAAGTAGAGTTCTACCTTGTCAAGTAGATTCTCCTTGTCTGATGTAGGAAAAATATTGAGATTTCATGTTATAACTCGCATGGTCTTATTGTCAGTTATGGTGACATTTCCACGTACATTAATGTAATATGATATCATGCATCATTACTCTCTTGTTATATTGGTATGATGATGTTTTTGCTCTACTTTGATGCTATATATAAGTGCCTTTGCTCATGTAGTAGTTATTGATATTTATGTATTATTATTGCATTACATGCCTACATATATAATACATTCATATATTATAACACATATTCTATGCCAATATTATGTTATAATATAGGAGCAAAAGACTATACTCATGCTTATCCTCTTAACTGGATTATTATTTTCTGAGCCAGATTGCGTGAGTTCTCGTGCTTTTGAGATGGAACCTTTTATCATCTAGCTTTATGTTATTTCTGAGATCGTCTTTATTATTTTATTTAAGGGTGTGCTAGGGACATGTCTTAACCTCCGCCCAGTTTATGACTTAGAGGTTTGTTGGACATGAAGTATGACTCCTATGTGTTATGTACTTCTCATCACTCTTGTGCTTCAGTTTATGATTATGTCTCAGCTTCCACTTATGTATCTTCTTTTATTACACTCAATGCTTATGATATGCTAATAATTCTAGTTTAGGGTTCTCTCGGGGATTCAATTCTCTATGTTACACCCAAGGCCTAGCTTGGGTCATTACATACTTAGTATTAAAGCCCACGGTTTGAAGTGTCTTAGGGAGCCACTTGTTACGTTGAGTAGAGTCTTATTCATGGGCATCAAGCACGCCACATCTATGAATATGAGGTTATTAGGAAATATTTCACTTTTTTCATGGTTCATGTAGTGATATAGAATATATCCTAAGGCTTTGTAACTCTAAATATTGCTCTATGTGCATTTCAAAAAATGCCTTAAAAGAGAGTACCCGAGCCGAGGGAAGTACACGCTAACAAGGATTGAGTTCCTCATGATTGCTTAGGAGAACAAGTCACCAATACTGAATTTCAAGTTGTTATTGTTATGTTGGCCCGAGCTATGGCGGACCAGGTGAATCAAGATGTGGATGCCCATCATCCATATGTGCCTACTCCAGGAACTAGTGTGAGGAATTTTTCTCAGATGACCCCTCCTGAGTTCCACGGTTCAAAAGTTGATAAGGATGTACAAGAGTTTATTAATGAGTTGTATACGGTATTGACTATTATGGGAGTGACTTTAGAAGAGAAATTACAATTGGCAGCATATCAACTTAAGGGAGTGTCCTAGGTCTAGTTCACTTAATGGATTTCTAAGAGGGTAGATAAAAGTCTGATTGGTTGGCAAGATTTCAAACTTGCATTTCTTGATTGCTTCTTCTCACCTAAGCCTAGGGAGGCAAGGTTTACTGAGTTTATCAACCTCAAATAGAGGAATATGAGTGTGAGGGACTACCCTCGTACTAGAATGAGCAAGTTCATTACAGGGATATCCGACTTGGTTGTTAAAGAGTTGCAGAATGCTATGCTTATGAAGGAGATGGACATCTCTCGGCTCATGACCTATGCTAAGTGAATTAAAGGTGAGAAGTTCAAAGAGAGGAAGGTGAAGAATTCCAAGAGTTACTGGTTTGACAATTGTTTCTCTAATGCTACGCCTATTAGTGGAATAGGTCATCCTCAACAAGGCCTAAGGTTCCAAGGCCAAGGGTCATCTCAAGCTCCAAATCAGAAGCTTAATAGGGATAAGGTGCCATACTATGGTTTTAAGGTGGTGGTGGATTAGGCTTTCCAAGGCACACCACTTATGGGAATAACCATGAGAAAGGTGCTTGACAGGCTTTGGTGCTTGCTACGGGTGTGGTGAAGTGGACCACAAACTGTCGGAGTGTCCAAATATGGCGAACAAGGATTAAGAAGGTTGTCCCCAAGGACAAGTTTCTCCAGATGTTCAAGGGAAATAAAGTGTTCAACAAGGTAGTGCTCAAAGCAATAATATATGCTATGCTCTTCATGCTGCAGAAAAGGTGGAAAAGATTCCCCATGTGGTTACAGGTATGTTGAAGGTACTTAAATTTGACATGTATGTATTACCGGGTGCCAATTTATCTTTTTCCACTTCTTTCCTAGACATTATGTTTGATATGAATGTATTGAGATTTTGTTAGAACTTGTCTTAGTCTATACTCTTGTGGGTGAGTCAGGCATAGCCAAAAGAGTACCAAAATTATCCCATGTCAGTATTGGATAAGCTCATTCTTTGTGATCTAGTTGAGCTTGAGATGGTTGCTTTTGATGTTATTCTTGGCATGGATTAGTTACAAACTTCTTATGCCTTCATGGTTACGGGATCCATAAGGTCAAATTTCAATTCCCTAATGAGTCGATTCTTGAATGGGTAGGTAGTGACTCAGCATTCAAAGGTTGATTCATGTCTTATTTAAAGGCTCGAAATTTGATTTCCAAGGGGTGTATCTAACATATCATGAGGGTTAGAGATGTCAACCTAGAACCTCTTACTCTTTTGTCGGTTCTTGCTGTGAATGAATTTCTTAATGTCTTCCCCACAGATTTACCAGGCATTCATCCCGAAAGGATAGTAAATTTTGGCATAGATCTCCTTTTCGATACTCAACCTATCTTTATCCCTCCTTACTAAATGGCCTAGTGGAGTTAAAGGTGTTGAAGGATCAGTCGAAAGATTTACTGAAAAAGAGTTTCATTAGGCCAAATATTTCACCATACGATGCTTTAATGTTTGTTTTGAGGTAGAAGGATGGGTCTCTCTGGATGTGCATAGACTATCAATAATTGAACAAGGTGACTATAAAGGAAAAGAACCCCCTATCAAGGATAGCTGACTTGTTTGATTAGTGTTAAAGGGCTAGTCACTTCTCCAAAATTGATCTCAATTCTGGCTACCATTAGTTAAGGGTAAGGGATTACGATATTGTAAGGACCCGTAAGTTGAAAGGTAAGAAATTTTAGAAGAAGTGGAAATAGAAATGTTGCAGGTTATACGTATGATCCTCATCTACAAATCGTGGTTCAAACCATAGGTTATGTAGGTCATGGGTGGGGTTTGGCAGAATGGAAAATTTACCAACGTTAATAGCCATTCACGAAGGGGCTTTACAGTCCGTAAAAAGGACTACAAAATGTAAAATAGGCTCATGATTGGGTGAATGAAGTTAGTGGAAAATTTAGTTTCTAAAGTTGAACTACTAAGAAACAAGATGACTCATACTCAGGTCTACAGACCATTACATGGTCTCATAGATAGGCTACTGAAAATATGAAATTTTCCTAAGTGTTAAGTCACTCTATGGTCGATTCTACAATCCGTAGATCATACCATGATCCATAGATAGGTCACATAGATGGGACTTTAGAGAACAAGTTTCAAAAGATTGGAAAAGTTGAACAGGATGAAGCCATAGTATGATCTGTAGACTATTTTATGGTCCGTAAATGGGGTCGTGGATTAGGTTCTAAAAGTTTTTAAGGAAATTTTCATACATTCCCCGTCCTCTAAGACTAAAAATACATCATTGTGGACTCTTTTGCCTCCCACACTAGACCCTAAACCCTCTCATTCATTGTATTCCTCATTCTCTCAAAATTCTCTAAGGCAAGAAACACGCAAGGCAAGGCAAGGCAAGGATTAGGATTTCCATCCAAGAGCTTTTTCCCCAAACTTCTTTAAGCTTTTCCTTAAGGTCATTTTTAGGTATGTGAGTTTGATTTTTGGGTACCTTCCACCCACAAAATTCCTCGATAAACCCTTTAACCTTTTCTTTAAGTTCTTGAAAATGTTGAGTTGCATGTCCATGATTTAAAAGACGTTTTTATGAAGTATTTTCATGTATTTTTCCTTAAAGAATAATGTTATAATATGCCATGATTTCCTATGATTAATAAGTTCTTCTTTTGATTTCATTACCTAGGGTTCTTCCAATGATGTGTGGGCTACTAAATCTTAGTTTAAATTTATATATTTGTCATGTTCATGCATTACATTATTAAATCATGTAGTTTCAAGTCATTACATTGGCCTAAGAAGTTTATATTGAATTTGTATGATGTTAAAGATAAGGGCTAAAAATGAGCTTTTAAGCTATGATTGTTGTCAAAGATGAAAGCATATTGTAAAGCCCTTAATGATGTTTATAATGGAACCTCAATGTGAAAGACTAATTATTGCTTGGCTAGTTTTGAGATATCGAGCTACTCCTATGAGATTTCTACTAATCATTCTAAGTTGCATTTGCATGACTATGTTTATGTTTTTTAAAGTATTCTAGGGGATTGTCTTAGCATCGAATGTAGGATTGAGGTGGAATTTAGTAAGGGAACCCTAGTAGTAATCCCATGTCCCAATAACTATGTTCCATTATAGGAGCCTTTGTAGTCTAGGCTAGTGGATCCATAAAGGTCCTAATGATAAAGAGAGATGCATGATTAGGTTGACAGAGTTCCACCCGACAAGTGGTCTCCTCATGCCAATGTAGGAGTTTATGTTTGAGTTCATGTAGTAGCTCACATGGTCTTATATGTGGGTTACGATCTTCTCCCACAAAGCTTACGATCTGATGTCTTCGTTCCATCAATGTCTTTCTATGTGATATTTTGATTTACTTCATATTGAGATTTATTTCCTAATCATGTTTAAGCATGTTTGAACAATGGTTTTACAATTTCATACATGGAGACTTCTAAATTTTATAAATGATGACATTACAATTTCATTTTTGCATTGCATCTCAAATACTTAGTACGTTTCAACATACTAATGCATATTTTGACTGCATGATGTCACCATATAGGGACTGGTGTCCCACCCCCTCCACCTACATGTGGCTAGCTTTGGACGACCGAGACTAGTAGCTTGGTGAGCCCTTAGTTCGGGGATTCCACCTTCTTTTTGCATGCTACGTATTTTGGAACACCTATGTATTAGAGTTATTCATTAGAGACTTTTACTTTCTATCTTATTTTCATGTCTTTAGTATTTGAGAAGAACCATGACTATGCTTTGGTCCCCGCTAAGTCTTAATGTAGAATGATATATGTGGATGATGAAGCCTTTTGTTTGATATGTTATCTTGATTGCTAAACATGAATGTATCCTTTAGTCCCATTCCCCATGTTTAATTCTATTTTATGTTATTAATTACCTATGAATGTTTAATGAATGTTGAGAGGCTTAGGTGAGGTACCCCCAGGTTCCTCATTCGTCGTGTTATGACTAGGCTCGAGTTATGATAAACTTGGGATCAAAGCACGAGGTTTGAAATATTCCTCGAATGTCCAACATACCACATCAAGTAGAGTTTTGTTCACAGTTGTGAAGTGTGCCACAATCATGAATGACAGGCTATGAGGCATTTTGGAAACTTTTCCTTCTTTCTGAACCATGTTGTGCCTTTAGAGTTGTCTAAGATTCCCTTCCTAACGATGTTCCCTTTATCCTATTTCTAGATCCTATTGCAAAGAAGTGCACCATTATCTAGGGAAGTAAATAAAGACTAAGCCCCTCTTCCATTACGTAGGGAGGTAAATAAATTTCAACCCCCTTCCATACAATAAGAGGAAAGAGTCATCCATGCGGAGTTCTAAGCCGCCTTTGCAATGATGGCCTAAGTCTTAGCTAACCAAGCTAATCGGGAGGTTGTACTTCCTCCTTAATCACCTTCACCAGCAACAAGGGTCTGGAACTTTAAGAGAATGAACCCAACAGAATACCATGGTTCTAAAGTTGATGAAGATTTGATGGAATTCATTGATGAGGCATATAGGTTTGTGGCCATCATGAGAGTGTCGTCAAAGGAAAAAAACTGAGTTAGTGGCTTATCAACTCAAAGGTGTGTCAAACATTTGGTATGATAAATACGTCAATGAAAGGGGTGAGGGGCAGGCCAAGTATAGTGGGAAGAGTTCAAAGGTACATTTTTGGTTCCGCTCTTCCCGATTGAGCTAATGGAAGCAAAGGCGCAAGAGTTCATAAAATGGAAGCAAGGGCATATGAGTGTGAAGAAATACTTCCTCAAATTGAAAAACCTCTCCAACTATGCATCATTTAATATAGAAGACTCGCGGACTATAATGAGGAAATTCATCTCCGGGGAGTCAAATTTGGAGTGCAAGACTGAAATGCTCATGAAAGGCAAGACTGAAATGCTCATGAAAGGGATGGACATTTCACGCTTGATGTCATATGCAGAGTATATTGAAGAAGAGATATTAAGGGAGAGTTATAGGCAGTCCAAAAGGGCTCGAATGGATAGTAGTGGATTCTCTGACTATGGGACAATGGCCATGGCAAGTTCCAAGGTGGAAAAAATAAAGTGAGAAAAGGGCAAACCAATATTCCTCCTTCTTGATTCAACAAAGACAAGGGGGATAATCCTAAGCCACAATCTCCTAATTGTCCTAAATGTAGAAGGCCCCACAAAGGAGAATGCTTAACCTACTCCCGTGCATGCTTCAAATGTGGCAAGCCCAATTATAATGCCAAAGATTGTAAAAGTTGTGGTGTTAGGACTCAAGTCTAAGGTGTACAAGCTCAAGGTGCTCCAAAGAGAAATAGTTTTTTTGCTTTGTATGCCTGCCAAGAGGTGGAAGAGACTCCAAATGTGGTTGTCGATATATTGAGAGTTTGTGATTTTGGTGCATATACACTATTAGATCCGGTAGCCAATTTATCCTTTGTAACTCCATTTCTTTCAAATAGAGTTCGGGTATGCCTCAAAGTCCTAAATGACCCTTTTGAAGTTTGTACTCCCATAGGAGAGGCTGTTGTTTCATGAAGAGTCTATAGGGGTTGTCTCGTGTCCATTTTTTATGGCTTGATAGATCTATCTATGGTTGATTTTGATGTCATACTTTGGATGGATTGGTTGCATGCTTCCTACGCTTCTACAGATTGTTGAACTTGTAAGGTAAAATTCTAACTCCTAAATGAGTCCATTCTTGAGTGGAAAGGTATTAGTTTTTTATGAAGCGGTCGGTTTGTTTCGTTTCTTAACGCCCCTAAATTAATTTTCAAGGGATGTATTTACCATCTTGTAAGGGTTAAGATGTCACTTCTAAAGTCCCCTCTTTTGATTCAGTTCTCGTAGTGAATGAGTTTCCTGATGTCTTCCCAGAAGAATTACCTAGTGTTCCACCAAAAAGGGAAATAGACTTCGGCATACACCTCTTGCTCGATACTCAACCTATCTTCATTCCTCCTTATCAAATGGTCCCGATAGAGTTAAAGGACTATAGGAGCAATTGAAGAATCTATTGTAGAAGGGTTTCATTAGGCCAAATAGGTCTCCATGGGTTTTCCCAGTATTGCTTGTGAGGAATAAAGATGGGTCACTCTAATGTGCATAAACTATCGATAACTTAACAAAGTTACTATCAAGAATAAGCATCTATTTCCAAGGGTTAACGACTTCTTTGATCAACCAAAAGGAGATAAATACTTTTTGAAGATTGACTTGTGGTCCGATTATTACCAACTAAGGGTAAGGGAGTGAGCCATCCCCAAAATGTCTTTTAAGATAAGGTATGTACACTTTGAGTTTGTGATAATGTCTTTTGGTCTAAAAAATGCACTGGCAATCGTTACAGACCTTATGAATAGGGTGTTAAAACCCTACCTTGATACATTTGTGGTGGTTTTCATCAACAACATCTTGATCTACTCTCAAAGTGAATAGGAGCACATAGAGCATATGAGGGTGGTGTTGCAAACTTTGAGGGAAAAGTTTTGCTAAGTTTGAAAAATGTGAGTTTTGGTTAAAGAAGTTGCTTTCCCATTGGTACATGGTATCAAGTGATGGAATCAAAGTAGACCTAGAAGTGATAAAACAATTGGCCCAAGCCATTGACTTCTTTGGACATTAGGAGTTTCATAGGCATAGTCGGGTACTATAGAAGGTTTATTGAAGGTTTCTCCTCTATTTAATCACCTTTGACTAGATTGACTCAAAAGAAAGTAAAGTTCATATCGATGAATGAGTGTTAGAAGAGTTTTCAAACCTTGAAAGGTCAGTTGAATTTGGCTTCAATTTTGACCTTGCCAGAACCAACCAAGGGATTTGTAACATATGTAATGACTCATATATTGGTTTAGGTTGTGTGTTGATGCAAAATGGGAAAGTAATTGCTATGCCTTAGGTAAATTGAAGGTGCATGAGAAGAACTATCTGACACATGATTTTGAACTTGTGGTCATGGTATTTGTGTCAAAGATATGGTGCCATTACTTGTATGGGATTCATGTTGGTGTCTTTACCGATTATAAGAGCCTCCAACATGTTTTCACCAAAAGGGACCTCAACCTAAGGCAAAGAAGGTGGCTAGAACTTTTACAGACTATGACATGAGTGTGAAATATCACTAGGATAAAGATAATAAGGTAGTCGAAGAACTTAGTAGGGTGTCCACGCGTAATGTGTCACACCTTAAAGATGATGGAAAAAGGGAGTTGACAAAGGAAGTCCATAGGTTGGCTAGGTTGGGGGTGAGATTGAATGACACCAACAATGACAATATGATGGTATTAAATGGATCCAAGTCTTAATTGATTGAGGATGTCAAGTCTAAGAAAGATCTTGACTCCCCAGGGTTGAATTAAAGAACTTAGTAAAGGAAGGAAATATAGTGGTCTTCTCACAAAGGGGAGATAGGGTACTTCATTGCCAAGGGAGGTTTCCTATGATTGATATTGATGAATTGAGAAGTTTGATATTGCAAGAAGCTCAAAATTCATCCTATTATATTTGTCTCAGTTCTACTAAGATGTATAAAGACTTGAAAGATATGTATTGATGGAATGGAATGAACAAGAGCAAAGATTGTGTCAGAATGCTCTAATTGCTAATAAGTCAAGGTTAAACATCAAAGGTCGGGTGGCCTAGCTAAAGACATTGAATTCACTATTTGAAAGTGGGAAGAGATTATTATGGACTTTATAGTTGGGTTGTCTTAGACTAAGAGGCACTTTGACTCCATATGGGTGATAGTGGGTAGAATAATAAAGTCAGCTCATTTCCTATACAGGTCAAGAAAACTTTTCATACCGAAGACTATGTCAAATTATATATTTGAGAGATTGTGAGATTGCATGGGGTTCCATTATCTATCATGCTGGCTTGTGGAGCTCAATTCACCTCTCACTTTTGGAAGTCATTTTAAAAGGGCCTTGGTACTAAGGTGAAGTTGAGTAATGCCTTCTATCATTAAATCGTTAGGCAAGATGAAAGAACAATTTAAATAGTAGAGAATATGTTAAGGGCTTATCTTTGGTATTCAAAGGAAGTTTGGAGGATCACATACATATCATTGAGTTTTCCTATAGTAATAGATTTCATTGAAGAATTGAGATGGCACAATTTGAGGCTCTATATGGTAGGCAATGTAGATCACCAATTAGTTTATGTGAAGTTGGTAAAATGTCTTTTTTAGATCCAGACCTAGTCATGAATATCATGCAGAAAGTAAGCCTTATACGGGAGAAATTGAAAATGGCTCAAAGTTAAAAAAAATTCATATGTCAATATTAGGAGAAGGGACCTTGATTTTAGTGTTGAGGATTGGGTCTATTTGAAAGTGTCTCCCATGAAAGGTGTGGTTCAATTTGGCAAGATAGGGAAATGAACATAATTCTCTCAATATCTCATTTATCTATGTTTAGGAAATTCATAGGGATCCATACTCCATAGTCCAATTGGAATATGTGAACATTGAAGGATATTTGTCTTATGAAGAATCTCTAATTTAGATTCTAGTCTGGCAAGTGAAGAGGCTAAGAAAAAAAGAGGTTACATTCATTAAAGTGTGGTGGAGAAATCAATAAGTCGAAGGTGCAACATGGGAAGTGAAACCACACTTGATGAAATGATATCCCTATATTTTTTAACCCCACTCAAGCCTAAGGTATTAAGTCCTTCTTTCCTTAAGATCTCAATTCCTTGAATATTAGTTTCTCATGTTGCATATGCATATTAGCATGTTTATGGACTGATTTGGAGCTTGTTTAAAGTATAAGTTTGAGATTTTCATGAAAAGATGTTTAAAGTTGAATTTTGCATTCGTGCTGGGTTGATATCTACTTCCTTAAATCTTAGAGCATATGTTTATAACATTCGGGACAAATGTTCCAAAGGGGAAGATATTTTAATGACCAACAAGTTGGGAGGTTAGAAATTTTAGAAGAAATGAAATTGGAAATGTTACAAGTTAGATGTACGAGCCTCATTTAAACATTGTGGTGTAAACAACGGGCAGTGAACAAGTCCATGGATGGGGTTTAGCAGAAATGAAAAGTTTACAAAGTGTAAGGGTCTTTACAGTCCATAAAAAGGACTACGTACCGCAGAATGTCTCATGGTTGGATGACTAGAGTTAAAGGAAAATTTAATTTCTGAAGTTAAACTACGAACAAACAGGATGACTCATACTTGAGTCAATAGACCCTTGGTAGGTTTCATAGATAAGCTACTGAAAAGATGAAATTTTCCTAAGTGTTGGATCTCTCTACGAATTAGTCTATGACCAGTATATCATACTACGAATTGTAGATGGGTCTCGTAGATGGATTTTAGAGATCAAAATTTAGAAAATTGGAAAAGTTAAATAAGAGGAAGCCATAGTGTGATGCATAGACTATTTTACTGTTCATAAATGGTGTCATAGCATTTTCTCCATTCCCCATGACCTAAGCCTAAAACTACATCATTTTTGCACTTTTTTGTCTCCCATATCAAGCCCTTTCATTTTCTCTATTCCTCATTCTCTCAAAATTCTTAATGCAGAAAACACTAAAGTCCGGACGGGTAGGCTTTCCATCCAAGGGCTTTTTCCCCAAACTTCTTTAAGCCTTTCCTTAAGGTCATTTTCAGATATGTGAGTTTGATTTGTGGGTGCCTTCCACCTAAAAGTTCCTTAATAAACTCCTTTACCTTTTCTTTACGTTCTTGAAAATGTTGAGTTGTATGAACATGATTTAAAAGAAATTTTTATGAATTATTTTCATGCATTTTGCCTTAAATGAAGAAATTTGATAATATGTCATGATTTCCAATGATTATCAATTTGGTTATTGTGATTTCATTACCTTGGGATCTTCCAATAACATGTGGGCTACTAAATCTTAGTTTTGAAGTCGCATGTTGTGTCATTTCCATAACTAAATCATGTTGATTCAAATCATTATATTGGCCAACTAAGTTTATGATAAATTTGTACGATGTTAAGGATAAGGGCTAAAAGTAAGTTTTAAAGCTATGAATGTTGTCAAAGATATAAGCATGTTGTAAGTCCCTTAATGAATGTTTATGATGGACCCTCAATGTGAAAGGTCAATTCTCACTTGGGTGCTTATTGAGATATCGAGCTACTCCTATGAGATTGCTACCTATGATTCTAAGTTATTTTACATGACTATGATTGTGTTACCTAAAGTATTTTGTGGGCTTGACTTAGCATCAAATGAGGCATTGGCGTGGTGTTCAGTAAGGGAACCTTAGTAGCAACCCCTTGTCCCATTAACTATGTACCACCATAGGAGTACTTGTAGGCTAGGCTAGTGGATCCACAAAATCCTTAATGATAAAGGTAGATGCATGCTTAAATTGATAAAGTTCCACCCAAAAAGTGATTTGCTCGTGCAAACTGTAACATCCCCTAAGTCATTTCACCTAGTTGACTGGAAATACCCTGAAAAAACTAAGCAAAATAACTGAGAAAATTTCACTGGAAGAAACCATGAATGCAATCTGCAGCCCGTAGAGTGATCTACAGCTTGTAGATGGAGTCTTGTAGGTCACCTAGCCAAATTGGTGACACTTTATAAGTCTGAGGTCCATGCATGAGATAACATAGGCCCATACTTTAACCCACGACCCATACATTAGGTTTGTGAGTTGGTGATCTAAAAATCAACTTTTTAGTATATTGACTTATGAGTTATCACAAGGCCCGTAGAAGTACTTACGACTTTGGGAAAAGGTTTTGTAGGTCCCATGTCAAATTCCAGCAACTCCAACTTTTGGGTACCTACTATGAAAGGTCATGTATGGCCCGTAAAGAACTATGGCCCGTAGACAGGATTTCATGATTCCTATTGGCAGTTTTAGGAAGGATATTTTTGTCTATTTATATTCTTTCTAATTTAAATCTCACGATGTTTTAGACTTAATTTAAGTCCTATATCATAATCTTAAGTGTATTATCCCTTAATACACACATAGAAATTCTTGAGAGCATCGAAGAAGGGAGAAAAATGAGGGTTTTAAGTTCAAATATGAGGATTGATAGAGGATTGACTGTTCTTCCAATGATGATTCTAAATTGTTGAGTTATTAAGAAATTGAGAAGAGTTGTTCAAGATTAGTCAATGAGATGAGCTTGAGTGAAATTCCATGAGCATGTTTTAGTCTTGGACGCAGTTTTGAGCACTGAGTAAGTGAGAAGATAAAACCCCAAAAATACATTGCTAAAGTAAGATAGTCATGCAATTAACTCTATTTTCTCAAGTCCCAAAAGATGGACATTCTCTTTGGATCTAAGGGAGGTTGACGTCCTTTACCTTGGCAAGTTTAGAACGAGCGTGGCAATGACCTCAGCACCATTGTCATCACCAAACTAATGGTGGTGGGAGCTATATCGATTAGTAAAACTCCTAAGAAACACTTGACTGAGCATATCATATTTTAAACTAAGTTGCATGAAAACTAGCTTTTTTTCAAAGAATGATTTTAAACTTTAAACTTGCATTATTTATTGAGTTGAGTTAAGAGTTGATGAGTTGAGTCCTGAGTCATATTGATTATATTGTGTCTATGGTTTACTTGTTTCCTTGAGACATTTTACATGCTAGTATATTCCTAGACTGAAGTCTATTTGGGCATGCATCATTAATGATCCAGATACAGATGATAAAGAACTTCAGCCAACGCATCGTTGAGGTTCAAAGTCATGCTTCCAGTGTTAGTGAGACCTCCTTACTTTTCAGATGAGATTCTCTTTATTTTTTTTATTTTGAGTAATATTTTATATTATTTTATTGAAGGCATCCTGAGGGTTGTCTTGGAACCTTCTAGATGTGTACAGGCTTCATAGACACAGAGTAGAAAGAGTTGATTGATCTTTACTTTCCAAACTTGATCATGGGAAACCATATTATAAGAGCTTTACTTATTTATTTGATTGCCTTATCTTGAGTATTCATCCACTGTTGACTGTGATTTGATACTGAACTAGGTGGTTCTCTTGGGGAATCAATGATGGTTCTTCAAGTACCGGCCATGCCAAGAGTACCCTCCCGGAGCGTGACAAAGTTAGTATTAGAGCATAGAGTTCAAATGCTCTAAGGACTCAATAAAGTTGTGTTTAGTAGAGTCTTGTTTATGGGTGTGTTCTATCCCAAGGCACATACCACGAACCCCACCACAGATTGTGGTGCACACTACGATTCGTGATGGTGCCTTCGTGCAAGTATCATCCAGTTTTAAATTATGGTTTCGTATGGGAATTTGGGTAATTTTTGTAGTTACTAAACTTCTTTTTAGATGATTTTTTAAACTAAAACCCTTCTAATGTTATCATAACCTATCCTAGGCCTCCCAATATCATTTCTAAACAATTGACTCAAATTTACTCACTCAAATCACTCTTAAGTATCCTTTCAAGCTCAAGTGCAGAATTAATTGAAGAACTCTCAATCTCAAGTCAAATTCAACTTTAATCCTTCAATTATCGTCATGTTATGTGGATCTTCATCCATGGGTACCTTCCATCTGTGGAGCCTAACCTAATTTCTCACTATTTCATCAAATTTAAGTATGATCAAATTAGGGTTTTCATAACTTTATTTCCAAATGATATTATTATATTGTAGATTATGTTTATACATTGACATATTCATGAATTACATGATTTTCATGAAATATGTGATTTTTATGAGATTACTCATGTATGCAATATTAATTATGGAAACCATGCATGGGTTACTTCAATTTTAATGGAAATAATCTTCAATTTAATGATTATACATGAATTCACTTCACTCTCATAATTTTGAACTTGATGCAATTGAAACCTATTTGCTTTCACTTCATTACATGATCTTATTTTTGCATGAACAAGGTTAATAGCATGATTATGAATAGGGAATTGGGGACCTTGAAGGTGAACTAGGGTCCCTATGGGGAGATTCAGGATCCTGAGATATGACCTAGGATCCTAGAAAGGGATTTAAGACCTTGAAGATACCTGAGGCTCCTATGGGGAGATTCAAGATCCTAAGACGCAACCTAGGACCCTAGTATGAAACGAGTTATTCTTCTGCATGATGATTATGAACTATGAAATTCTGATCAAGCTTATGACGATGATCTACAAGTATGAATTATGATGACTTATGATCATTTATGATCAACATGATTATATACCTATATTATGTATTCCGTGAGATGTTGCCTTAACACCGAGATGACCTTGGAATTTTGATGCACCCGTTAGTTGAGGTATGATCATGAAAAGTAAATTTTATTGTCCTATAACTATGTGCCACCATAGGAACGATGATGTTTCTCAGTATGGGTTGATAGTGGATACGCATAGCTTATGATATGACATGTAGAGTTATATCTTGGCAAGTAGATTCCACTTTTTCTAATGTAGGGGAAACATGGTATTCCATGTTATTACTCACATGGTCTTATTATTCGTGACAGTATCATTTTTACGTATGTTGATGCACTATGATTTCATGCATCATTACACTCATGACATATTGATAAGGTGATTCCTTTTCTCTACTTTGATTTATATATAAGTGTCCTTGTTCATGTATCCTTATTGTGAAGTTGATGACATTCTATATTATAATTGTATTGCATGCCCACATATTTAATACATTCAGATGTACTAACGCATACTCTATCCCTATATTATGTTATAATCTAGGGACAAGCGACTATACTCCTCCTTATATTCGTGGCTAGATTTGGATTGCTTTCAGAGTCAGATTGGGTGACTCCTCATGCTTCGGGGATAGAACCTATTATCATCTAACTTTATGTTATCTCTACGACCATCTTTATTATTTTATTTGAAGGTGAGCTAGGGACATGTCTTAGCCCCCATCCAATCTATGACTTAAATGATGTAAGACTCCTATGTCTTATGTACTTCTCATCACTCTTATGCTTCAGTTTATGATTATGTCTCAGCTTCTGCTTATGTATCTTCTTTTATCACCTTGAATTTTATGATATGCTCAGAACGATAATTTGGAGTTCTCTCAGCGATCCCATTTGTCGTGTTACACCCAAGGCCTAGATTGGATCATGGCACAACACCTATATCAGTGTAAATCATTATTATAGGTTCATCTAACTTTCAATTGTGACTCGCCCATTATTTTACTAGGCTATGTCCCAACAAGATAACAAAGATGCTACAAGTAATTTTATGGAATTTTCTGATGAAGAAGGTCTTAGGCCTAACTCACACCCCAAAAGCTAGCTCAAAGGGAGGAGGATTGTCTAAGCCTTATAAGGAGACCACCCATCCCATTAACCACCAATGTGATTAACCATCAATGTGGGACTTTGTGTCTCAACAAACCCCCTCACGCCCAGTGCTTAGCATCTGGTGCGTGGACAATTTTTTCAGGGCCCAACATTGGATGAGACGGGCCCTGCTCTGATACCATGATAGAAGGGTAATATTTTTCTTCACCATAAACAATATGCAAAGTCAGAATATATACAAAGCTAAGCCTTCAATTAGGCGTGAGACTAGCCTAATTTTAAGGAACTAAATATAAACAAGATATCTACCTTTCAAATATACATAAGGAAAATATACACAAGATATTTTCCTTCCAAATACAAATTATAAAAATATCTACAAGATATATTTAACACACCCCCTCAGTCGAAGCAGGAGGGTTACGGACATTGAGACTGTCCCTAAAATCGTTAAATAAAACTCATGGAAGTCCCTTAGTAAAAATGACTGCTATTTGATGTCGAGAAGGCACATGAAGCACTCGAACTTCGCCCCGAGCAACTTTCTCCCGGACAAAATGAGTATCCATCTCAATATGTTTTGTCCGTTGATGATGAACTGGATTTCCAGATAAATAAATAGCACTGACATTGTCGCAATAAACAAGAGTAGCCTTTTTAATCTGACAATGCAACTCTAATAGAAGGTTTCGAAGCCAACAGGATTCGGATACAATATTTGCCACCCCACGATACTCTTCCTCTACACTAGACTTTGACAATGTTGGTTGTCGTTTCGACGACCATGACACCAAATTATCACCCAAAAATGCACAATAACCAGAGGTGGAACGACGAGTGTTAGGGAACCTACCCCAATCTGCATCTGTATATGACACCATAGTAGAAAAAGAAGATGGATATAAATGAAGACCATAATCTAATGTACCTTTAACATACCGAATAACCCGTTTTAGAGCAGATATATGATCTACTCTGGGATCATGCATATGTAAGAAAATATGCTGAACAACATAAGAGATATCCAGCTTAGTAAACGTAAGGTACTGAAGAGCCCCTGAAAGACTTCTATAAAGAGTGGGATCATCAAATGTAGTACTAGATGTAGCACTAACCTTTGACTTCGTATCAACTGGAG
>JAOTQR010008654.1:0-18347 GCA_025774065.1 Solanum ossicruentum
TTATGGAGGGTGGGGGTGGGTAGCTGAGGTGGGGTGGGCGTGGGGCGGGGTGGTATAAAAAAATGGAACTTTTTTCTTTTTTATCTTTCTTTTTATTTGTTTTGCTACACAAAATTTTAAATAAATTAAGGGTGAGTTTGGTTATCTATTTAATTTAGTTTTTAAATACATTTCAAATATTATTAAAAATTTTATGTAGCAAAAAAAAAAAAATAAAAAGAAGATAAAAGGAAATCTAAACTTAACTTAATCCTGTAATAGAAATCTAACTTCCCATTCCCTCAATCCCACGTCTCCTACTCATGTGCAAATACACGATCAATACATATCAAAATTTGATTTGAAGCAGTTAGATTAGAATTTTTTTTTTTTGTATTAATTTATATATAATAATGATGAAATTTCTACGTATCAACACTACAATCATTTGCAAATTTTCAAACTTTAAATTACTATTAGTTAAATATTATCGATAAAAATAAAATTTGAAAATAAAATAAAATAAGAACCTACAAACATAACTGCTGTAATTTGAAATTTAAAATTGTTATGCATCACGTTAGACGTTAGTCAGTGGAGAGTATTATGAAGAGATTGTAGTTCCCCACTTATAAATGTTAATATAAAATCTAAAAATAAAAAGAAATATTTCATATTCTTCTCTTTGAATATTATATCTAAGATAAAACCAGTAAAGAAGAGGAAAGAAGATTGTAAGAAATCTTTGTTTTTTTTTTGTTTAATTTATGTATTTTAAGTTTGGCAGAAACTGATGCTAAATATTTTCATTATAAAAATGTACATGCATGGCAATTAATTTTTTTATTACAAACAATTTATTTTTATATTACAAATATCTTAAAATACTAGGATATTATATTGCGAATGTTGTTAACGGACTAGAAAGTGATGGTGTTAGTGGCGAAGAAAATGAAACAAGAATATCAATGTGAAATGACAGTGTGTGTTGATCTCAGCATAAATTTTATGTCAAAACGAAAAATACGAATGAGTGTTACCAAACTGTATTATATCACTTGAAGAAGGATAGTTTATTTTTTATACAAATTGAAAGGATTATTAGTAATATTTAATTGTTACTCATAATCAATTATTTATTGATTTTCTTTTGCTCTTTTTTGGTAGTTTGATTATTTTGTTATTGCCATGTAGATTATCTCAACATTCATCCAGGACCGTTACAAGCACTAGGTCATTAAAGTCATTGCTTTTTGGGGCCTCTCATTTTCTTTAAAAAAAAGTATTTATATATTATTAAAAATATTATGTATATTTTTAGAAAATTTTTTAAAAAAATGCGTAAAAGTAAAAAAAAAAAAAAGAAACACAAAGAAAAAAGAAATAGTTGCTAGTACATTTCTTCCTCAAAGAAATAAAACAATTTTTGTAATAACTTCCTTATGCAAGGAATTGTGCTTCTTTAAATATCTCCTAACAATTATTAATTTGATTTTATATTATTAGTTACCTTATACTCATTTTTTAATTCTTTGTTTTATACTCTCTCCTACAAAGCTTTTGTTTTACTATTGCTTACAAGTTACAAAAGAATTATTTTTTTCAAAATTTCTAGAAGTCCTTGAAGGAACTCAACACTATTTTGATATCGTTATACATCTTATCAAATTCGTGAAACATGTTTTATCATTCTAACTATATTTTATATTTTTTCTATAAAATTTATCATTGCTGATATTCTTAGTTCATAAGTGCATATATTCTTATTATTGTTAAAATTTATTCAATTGAATTATTTAAATATGTCAACTAGAAAATATGATTTGGGTTTTACAAAAAGAGAGAAAAGAGAAAACTTAAAGAATTAAATAAGTCTCAAAAAAGAGTCTTTGACAAACTTTTAATATATAATAAAAATCTTGAATCGAAAGATATGAGAGGATGTTCTTCAAGTGAACAAGTTACTAATAGAATTGAGTTGGATGTTAATAACATTCAAGAAAACAATCTAGAAGAAATTGGTGAAAAGTGAATTGATTATGAAATAATAATTAATGACTTCGAATTTAAAAAAAATCAAGAAAAGTAGATTTTAAATTAAAAAAATAAAATAATTTTTTTTTAAAAAAAAATTAGGGCCCCTCTCTAGAATTTGACTTTATGCCTTTGATTTTGTTGAGTCGATCCTGCATTCATCGTAAGTTCATTTTATTCTCTTTGGATATTTTTAGTAGTATAGCATGATTATTTATGATAAACATCTTTTTAATTTTATAAAGAAAAACAAAAGAAAAAGGATAAAATCATAAAAATAAAATGAAAGAAGAAAATATAAGAAAGATGAAAAGTTATTTAATAATTTTAAATAGTGAACAATGCAATAAAAAAATATATGAAAGATAAAAGGTTATTTGATACTTTTTTTTCGTTTTTGGTAAATATTTGATAATTACATGATTGGTTGTCACAATGCATATTGGTTTGATTATGAGAGACGGGGATAAATACGTTTTATTGAAGAACAATACGATAGTTGATTTTTCTTTTTAAGATAATATATGATTTATGAACATTATTTTTTAATCTTAACTCAAATTTTTTCGTGCATTGCATGGGTACGGATACTAGTACATTATTAATAGGAAGATAGTCTAACCTAGGATCATGCAAAGTGGCAGCGTAGGATTAAAATATGTGCTAGTTTTAGGACAATTTAGTTAAGTTTGTTGATAATTAGTTATATTTCTTTTGATTTAATTTAATAATAACTTATATATAAACATACGGAAAAAAGCTAGGATTTTTTAAAAAGTGAGAAATTAGTAAACATTAAAAAAATTTTAAAACAATGCTTCATTATCAAGCCCCGGGAGGATATCCTAGGAGTGGCCGACACTCAAGGACTAATGCTAGTCCCCGAGTGAACCACTTGGCCTTATCGTCACATCTTACTCAATATTGGAATAATAATTAATGAAAACATTTAGAAAAAAACTCCCGAGATATCATAAATAGTTTTTAAAATAAGTCAAGTCTGAAAGTAAAATACTCAATGATTCTCCACTCTAGGTCTATGAAGCCTCTACCCTAATCGTCTAAACAGGTACCATGACAGGCCATGGCTACCCAACTCAATAAATAAAAAACTGAATAAAATAAAAACAGGCTCCTCTGTAAAGTAAGAAAGGTTCACCAACCTATGGATCTCGGAACTCTGAACCTCAATGGTGCATTTACTGAAGTCCTTTATCTCTCATATCTATATCATGCAACGATCCAGCACCAAATGGCGTTAGTAAGTGGAATGTATGGTATGTAAACGGGCTAAACGTAAACAAATAAGACTCAAACTAATCAACATACTTGACTCAAGGCTAAACTCTTCATCTTATAACTCAACTCAAGAAATCATGCAAGCTTTTAAGTTTGAAATCATGCTTTAGAAATAGACTAAGTGAATGCAACTCAATTTGAAAATCAGGATATGCTCAACTCAAGTGTTTGCTTGGGAGTTTCTCTAATCGGCATACTCTTAACCCCACCATTATTTCATGGTGATGTACAACAAATTGGCATCGTTGCCTCACCCGTCCTTAACTTGCCACGAAAAAGGACTCGTCAACTCTATCACATGGATCCATAATAAATGTCCACTTGCGGTACAAGAGTCACCAAAATGAGCCGCATGACTATCCTATAGTGACAACATAGTTCTGTAAGATTGCGTAGATATATACTCTCTCCCCGGTCGGTGCTCAATACCCCTCCAAAGACTAAAATGTGCTCAACTCATAAATCAATTTATCAATCTCAACTCATTAGTCTTAACTCATCAATCGACTCATCAATCATCTCATCAAACTCAACTCATCTTAATTATTCAACAATTTAATCAATCAATACAAAGAATTAAACTTGACTCAAAATCAATACAGTCATTTGGACTGGTCAATTTACCCATCATATAGTGCAAGTAAGGTATCATGTGTAATCATAGAAGAGACATCAATGTGATATGCATGTCCTGATCCATCATGCCCAAATTACTCAACTCATGTACTCAACCTCAACCTCAATCTCATTATTATGCATAGAATCTCATAAATTGTGCAATGTTAGACTCAAGTAGACAAATATAAAATACGAGTGTGAATTTCATGCCAATACTCATGTAATATAGCAATTTTCTCATGTAATAAAGTAGGACCTCATGATAAATACAAGGATATAGTATCAAAATAGAAGGTATTTCTCAAAAATCTCAACTCTTTTCAAATCTTGACTCAAGGAAGATGAAGGGGAGTGTGAAGGAAAGATTTCACACTTTGGTAAGCCTTACATACCTGAAAAGTTGAAATTACCATCGAAGTTTGATGAATACTCACTTTCTTGGAGAAAATCCTAAATTTTGGTAGTTCTTTGAAAGTGAAAGAACTTGGAAGGACATTGGTTAAAAGAATTCTCTTTGATCCTTGAATTCTTGACTTAGAGAAACATAATTCTTGAAGAAAAGGAATTAAAAAAGATCCTTTCTTGGGATTCTTGAATTCGTCTTCTTGAAACCCTAGGTTATGATTTAAAATCCTATTATATATTCATAAATAGATGAATAAATTTAGGTTGGGTAGCTTGAAATTTATGAAGAATAACTTACCTTGAAGAGGAATCTTGAAAGTTAATCCTAACCTGATGACTATCTTGATGATTCTTGAGTGTTTATATTTAGGAGAGAAAGAGAGAGTTTTTAATTATGAAAACTGATGTTTTCTATGTTTTGGGACCTTAAATAGACCCCAAAGGTTTCAGGATAAAAGTATCCTCAAAATAAAAGAAAAAAAAGGTCATTAGTTTATCCAGTAAGAGTCCGTGTTTTGTTCGCGACGCACTCCGGGCGTGAACCTTCAGACAACTTTGCACTCTCTCACTAAAATGATCATATCTTTCTACTCCAAACTCTAATTATACCGAAATTGGATGCGTTGGAAAGCTAATTCAAATTGCTTTGATTTGATATATTATGAGTCACCTAACTCATTATATGTTAAGAGATATGGTCATTTGAAGTTGATCCTTCTATCAACTCATAGAAAAACTTAGTTGCTAGAAATTCTTTAGACTTGGCTTGATATAAAATATCCCTTATACTTATTTATTAAACTTAGGAGGGGTTGGGGAATGAAAAAAAGGGATTTACCAAAAAAATAAATAAGTTTCACTCTGTGACACCATGTTCGCATAGCGCCTAGGGCACGAACATGTGGATTTTGTTGTGAATTTTCTCAAAACACGTTCTTTCCAATTTACGACGGAAATTACCAAGTGTAAGTATATGCCCCAGGTGCGCACTCACATTAGTTCGGGTTTTAATTACAAAAAATTATCTTTTGATTCGGTCGCTCTAAAATTTGATTGAGACTATTTTCCCACTCAATATTTCATGCTGATTGCAAATTCGATCTCAGATTTTCCATTGAAGCTTGGGAAGACGCGTTATACGCATGAATTTATTCTAAGGGTATTTCAGAAATTTTATAGGGTGTTACATTATCTCCCCCTTGGGATTATTTGTTCTCGAATGATGAGTGGAGATGAACATCAAGGCACGAATAACAATCGAAAACTCCTCTCAATACTCATTCAATCAATCAAACTCTCAACTCCTAATCAATCTTAACTGTCTCTATTCAGTCTCTGGAATATACACATCAAGAACTTAATTACTCAAATATTCCAACTCATGAGTGAACATCGACTCAAGATCAGAAAACTCAACTCATTAGAGGGCATCATCATTTGCAGCTCATAACTCTCATTAAGGCCAAAGTTTTACTACATACTCTTGCCAAAGTCAAACCTAATTCAAGGTCACCTTGTGCTACCTCATAAGTTAGACATAATCCTATAATCTATCCCATAAGGTTCTTATTTTATACCTTAGACATTGTCACGGGTAGGCACGAAGGGGACATCGGAACTTGAGCAATTCAAATAATTTGAACACCTTGTCAATCAATTTTTCGAATTCAAGAAAGAAGTCATCAACTCTAATCGAGAATAGGACCATCATGACTCTGTGGACACACTTGAGCTCAACTTCCCCCCCTCCCCCTCAATTTTACTCTCTTTCATCACACTCTACTCCATTAACTTAAGCTTATAGCTCTTACTCAAAATTTCATCTAACCACCTCCTTCTCTTCCATCCAAGCCTACTTCTAACCCCAACAATAACTACGAATACAAGACTATCGCTCTAAGCACTTTAGCTATACCTCAGAATTTTCAAGCCTACTTAACATTTCTACCTCCACATTCAATGAGTTCTTACTCAAAGTCACACCAACATGCTCTCACCTATCTACTGATCATCATAAGGTTTTATGTCTCTCCTTCTTATCTCTATCCCTACATGACACAAGTTTAACACCAATATCATAATAAGGATACACTCACTCCTCATCTACCCTTATCTTCAGTCTACTACTATCAACACCACTATTTGGTCTTGGAGGAATTCATCATCCCCCTTTAGCGAAACCTCAAATAACTGCCTCTCCATGGAAAATAAGCACGAATAGCATAAAGGACTTACATATTCACGTATGCAAAGGCTCAAAAGGAACATCAACTCGAAGATAGAAACTCAACTCCATTATTCACAATTCAGGAGCACATAACTTGCTTACTATCATCAATACTTCTAACAAGATTGGAATGCTGGATTACTCAAATGGCTTGCAACGGAGATCATTAGCACGATTCAATCGAAAAATCTTTTCTGAAGATATTCATAACAAAGTACATGCTCCCTCATTTACCAAAATTCACTCTGAGTTCACAGAACTATACGTAGTGTAAAACTTAGATCACATCTTAGTCAACATAGAACTGAAAACTCTTGGATTCACGGGGTAAGACCAAGATTAATGAATGAATTCATCGCTTCTCATTCTCAAAGCTCAGCATGAACATGAATCAACATAATGTGCATAGGACTAGGCCATAGGTACGACAGTCATACACCAGAAGGCAACAGAGTACCACCTCAACTGAAGTGTAAAAATAGTATGTGATGAAAGGAGTTGATATCTCATATTGATCAACTCATTACTATTGAAGACTCAAGATCTACTCTGGTTTACCACTTCGTCATCTCCCCCTTAACTCTTAAGGTCCTCTCTCTGAATTTGGGAGTCAATTTCCTCTACTATGCTGTCAGCATATACCTCCACTCGGTCAAGAAATCATGACCCATAAGAATATCTTAAACTCTTCTATTATGCTATAGTCGCATATATATAACTAGCCACTCAAACTCTTTTCAATGATATCACTCTTAGATCCTTCCCATCTCTATGGAAATCTCTCTATATTTTCTATTCTTATGTTCGTATATAACCACTTCCCACAACTCTTACAATCTAACCTCCTCTTTTCTAGTGCTTCTCTCTTAATTTACTATCACCATCTAAGGGGTACCTCTACTCTACTCTTAGCACCACGTTCCTTGCTAGTCAATATCTTAATTATTGAACACACACTACAACAAGACTCTTAGGTCAAATCTCTAACAACGATTATCACTATTATCATGCTATCTCCCTCTTCACATTGCTCCCTAAAAATCCAAGCTTAGGGATAATTGCTACCATCTACATCACACACTTCCCTCATATTAATCCAACCTATAACTACTAGGTAAAAATTATGAATATAGGCTTACTAAAGTCTCATAGTGAATACTTAATCAACATATCCCCTCTTCATAATTCATGTACCACTCACCCATTCACTATACTTCCTCATCTGGCTAAGCTCCCAACTCTGTGAATCTCATGGGGCTCTCACTTCAGACTTAATGGGGCCTTACTTATTCAGGGGGGAGAGTGGAGCCTCAAAAAATACTGTTGAGTGGAAGATCCTTGGCCCCTATTCATTCTCTACGAACAAGGAAGCTATAAGTAATGCAACTATGAATGGATTTTCTTTACCGTGATGTGCTCATACGTAGAGGAGATAGCATTTACGCTTGGTCCTGCTATCCCCTTGCCTGATCTTGATTGTAAGTTACTTCCAAAAAGTTAGGTTTATGCTCATATATATAAATCTATTCAAAAATACAGTGAAATCTATGATGGAGATTATATATTTTCATAAACCTAGTTTAAATCTATCACATTTAAAGCACTTTGTTTCCCCATATTCAATATTTATACTTCACCCTCACTAATATGGATGTCAAAATACATCAACATAAACCTCTTTATAGTTTTGAGCTCACTCTAACATGTTCTGACAATAACTCTTTCTCTATATCTCATCATGACAATCATAGGTCACTCACCACTCTTTCATAAAACTTAGGGAGATTTACTTGTCACGTTTACTTACTTAATAGGTATATAACTCTAACTATAATCATCAATCAGCCATAACTCTTGCTATCTCATCCCTTTCTTCCCATTATCATCCTTCTAACTCTGAGATAATTAGGTTCTGCTTAGGGTTTATAAGACCTCACATTTCACTCTTAGGTGGTAACATTAAACTCTTTAGAGACATAAGTTCCTCTCTCATGGGTCATGTCAGAAGCAAATTTTGAAAAGAGGGTATAGGTACATCTAGAGCTAACTCAAATGCATAATATATATGAGTAATAATGCACTCTTTCTAGTTGATCAACTTTTCACACTAGTCGGCTTCTCTCAATCCTAGTGTAGCCTCTCTACAATTCTGATTACTTTATCACAGGGGATCTTATCTATAAGAGTTCAAGTCTCTGTCGCCTCGTGGACGAGGCATAGTTGAAAGGATTAGAGCAACACATGAATCATCGTATATTTCTTATGAATTAGCTCTATCACATGATTCAGAATCTGAAAGAAGGGAATCTTTTCCTTTCTGTCAATAGTCGCTCACTTATAGAAGTGGCGCCCTCACAACCATTAATAAGTTCTTATATATATGGATTCATAGACACCCTAGGACACTTGAGCTCTGTGCTCTGATACCAAGTTTGTCACGTCCCGGGAGGGTACCCTAGGCATGACTGACACTCAAGGACTATTGCTATCCCGGAGCAAACTATTTGGCCTTATCATCGAATCTTACTCAACAGCGGAGGAATACTTAATGAAAACATTTAGAAAACAAAACCCAGAGATATCATAAATAGTTTTCAAAATAAGTCAAGTCTGAAAGTAAAATACTCAATGATTCTCCACTCTAGGTCTATGAGGCCTCAACTCTAATCGTCTAGATGGTACCATGACAGGCCATGGCTACCCAAATCAACAAATAAAAAACTGAATAAAATAAGAATAGGCTCCTCCAAAAAGTAAGGAGGAAATACCAACCTCTGGATCTCGGAACTCTAAACCTCAACAGTGCGTCTGCCGAAGTCCTCTATCTTTCGTATCTACATCATGAAACTTTATAGAGCCAACTGATGTTGGAATGTACAGTATGTAAACGGGCTAAAAGTAAGCAGATAAGGCTCAAACTAATTAGCGGACTTGACTCGAGGCTCAACTCTTCATCTCACAACTCAACTCAAGAAATCATGCAAGTTTTTAAGCTTGAAATCATGCTTTAGAAATAGACTAAGTGAATGCAACTCAGTTTGAAAATCAGGATATGCTCAACTCAAGTGTTTAATCGACATACTCTCAACCCTACCATTATTTCATGGTGATGTACAACAAACTAGCATCGTTGCCTCACCCATCCTTAACTTGCCATAGAAAAGGACACGTCAACTCTATCTCATGGATCTATAATAAATGTCCACTTGCAGGACAAGAGTCACCAGAACGAGCCGTATGACTATCCTATGCTGGCAACGTAGTTTTGTGAGATTGAGTAAATATATACTTCGGTCCCCACTTGGTACTCAATACTCCTCCTAAGACTAAAATGTGCTCAGCTCATAAATCAACTTATCATTCTCAACTCATCAGTCTCAACTTATAAATCATCTCGTCAAACTCAACTCATCTCAATTATTCAACAATTCAATTAATCAATACGAAGAATTAAACTTGACTCAAACTCAATACGGTCATTTGGACATTTAACCATCATATAGTGCAAGTAAGGTATCATGTGTAATCATATAAGTGACATCAATGTGATATACATCCCATGATCAATCATGCCCAAATACTTATCTCATGTACTCAACCTCAAGCTCAATCTCATTATTATGCATATAACCTCATAATTGTGCGATGTAAGACTCAAGTAGACAAGTATAAAATACGTGTGTAAATTTCATGCCAATACCCTTATAATATAGCCATTTCCTCGTGTAATAAAATAGGACCTCATGATAAATACAAGGATATAGTATCAAAATAGAAGGAATTTCTCAAAAATCTCAAATCTTTTCAAATCTTGACTCAAGGAAGATGAAGGGGCGTGTGAACAAAGGATTTCACACTTTGGTAAGCCTTAAATACCTGAAAAAATTTATATTACCATAGAAGTTTGAAGAATATTTGCTTTCTTAGAGAAAGTCCTCAATCTTGGTAGTTCTTTTAAAGTGAAAGAACTTGGAAGGATGTTGGTTGAAAGAATTCTCTTTGATTCTTGAATTCTTGACTTAGACTCTTTAGAGTTCTTGATGAAGAACCATAATTCTTGAAGAAAAAGAATGAAGAACTCCTTTCTTGGGATTCTTGAATTCGTCTTCTTGAAACCCTAGGTTATGATTTAAAATCCTATTAGAAATTCATAAATAGATGAATAAATTCGGGTTGGGTAGATTGAAATTTATAAAGAATAACTTACCTTGAGGAGGAATCTTGAAAGTTAATCCTAACTTGATGACTGATGATTCTTGAGTGTTTATGTGTAGGAGTGAAGTAGAGATTTTTTAATTATGAAAACTGATGTTTTATGTATTTTGGGACCTTAAATAGGTCCTCAAAGGTTTTAGGATAAAATTACCCTCAAAATAAAAGAAAAAAGGTCATTAGTTATCCAGTAAGGGTCCGCGTTCTATCTGCGACGCGCTCCAAGTGTGGACCTTCAGACATCTCTGCAATCTCTCACTAAAATGGTCATAACTTTCTACTCCGAACTTTGATTAGGGCAAAATAGGATGCGTTGAATTCAAATAGCTTTGATTTGATATATTATGAGTCACCTAACTCATTAAAAAGAAATAAAGAGATTAGACAAGACAGCCAAAAACCATTAAAAGAAGAAATCTAAAAAAATACATTCACACTTTCTAATTCATTTAAAACATAAAATAAAACTAAATAAATCCATCTCATTTATTACAATGAATTATATTTGTTCGATACACTGTTGTCAATATAAATATTGAATATTAAAAAAAAGTAAAAATGAAATTTCAATTGAAAACAATAAAAAATAGTAAAAAAAGGGTTTGTGTTGGATTGGAACTACAAATCTAATTCAAATACAATAGATACAAAAAAGTATAGATGGGAGAATAAATAAAGTATAAATGGAAAATAAAACTACAATTTACTTTAATTTATTGAATCCATAATGGATTCAATCAAGTTATATACTTTTGGAGATATGATCATTTGAAGTTGACCCTTCTATCGACTCATACAAAAACTTAGTTACTGGAAATTTTTTGGACTTGGTTTGATATAAAAAGTCCCTTATACTCGTTTATTGAACTTAGGAGGGGTTGGGGAATGACCAAAAGGCCCTTACCAAAAAAGGAAATAAGATTTCACTCTATGACACCATGGCCGCGTCGCGCCTAGGGCGCGAACCTGTGTATTTTCGTGAATTTTCTCAAAATATGTTCTTTTCAATTATGACGGAAATTACCAAGTGTAAGTCTGTGACCCAGGCACGTAGCGCCCTGGGCGCGCACTCACACTGGTTCAGGTTTTAATTATGAAAAATTATTTTTTGACTCGATCGATCTAAAATTTGACCAAGACTATTTTTCAACTCAATTTTTCGTGTTGTTTGCAAATCTGATCTCGAATTTTTCATTGGAGCTTGGAAAGACGCGTTATGTGCATAATTTCATTCTAGGGGTATTTCAGTAATTTCATGGGGTGTTATATTCATGTGTTAAGAACTAAACAAATATTTGAATATTAAATATTATAATAACGAAATTTATGTGTTTTGTATTAAATATGTAATTATTCAAGGTTAATTCGTATTTGTCATTTTATAATTTAAATTTTAAAAATCATTTTAATATACTTATAATTATCTATCTAATCTAATATTTAGATTGATTTCAATATTTTTATAAAATTAATGAGATAAGCACAAAATGTTAAAACAAGAAAACTCCCCACTACTCAAAATTTAGCACTATGTCTAATTTCCATACAATCATTTTTTAAAGTGAAAAATTAGTAAACATATTAAAAAATATAAAAAAACAAAACTGAATTTAAGAATGCATTGACACTTTTAAAACAATGCTCCATTATTTTGTTACTAAACAAATAATTTAATAATTATATATTATACAAACTAAATTTATGAGTTATTTTACCTTTTTTTTTTACAGTTCCTTATTTTATACTCCCAATGCTCCAAATTTTCTCAATTGCAATTGACTTGGTGATTTTTACGCAAATATTATAAAAAAAATATATATGACTATATTAAAACAACCACATTTATGACTCTTTGTAATAAGTTATCAAATTTTACATATTAAGTTATTCAAATTAAATTTTCATAACTACTTCTTTATATCAATTAAAAAAATTAAACATATATAATACAAAAACCTAATACTTTTCATAAAAATTTTTTAAACAATATTTTTTCTAATGCTGAATGTCCTAATTAAGAAAGCAGTTTTTTACACATATTTTAAAACAGTAAAAAAGTTAAAATCCTTTTTTTTTTTAAATCCTAGCACGTGTAGGATTTTTTTATATATGAAGAAGTATTAATTATTTTAATACAAAATAATAGTAATCATGAAAAAGATTCTTAGTATAGTTTACAAACGGTTCTCACACTTCACAGAATTTTCAATTTCAATTGATACCCACGTTGCTTCACCTTTGTCACGGTACGGGAGGGTATCTTAGGCATAACTGACACTCGAATACTATTGGTAGCCCCCAAACGAATCACCTAGTCCCATCGTATTCGTTCAATCAATTCATTAGCGGAAGATAACAAAAAATATCTAACTATCAGTGGGCTATAGGCTATCAACTCTGTCTATCATAAATAATAACGAATAACATAGTAGTCTCAATAAATAAGAAACAGAGAAAATGGCTCCAACATCAACTATCAGCAGTCTATGTCTATGAACCCTCTATAACTAGTGTCTATGAAGGTACCATGATAGACCATGGCTACTACAATCAAAATAAATAAATCAAAATAGATCAAAGCGAATAAAGGTGTCCTCCAAAAGCAGGGGAGGACTCACCAAGTTTGGAATCATGGAACTTTGAACCTCAACAATTCGCCTGCTGAAGTTCTCTGTCTATGGAATCTGCATCATAAAAAGATGCAGCGCCAAAAGTGCATTAGTTCGTGGAATGTACTATATGTAAAATGGGCTAAAGTAAATAGTAAGGGCTATACAATATACAATGACTTCAACTCATCAATCACTCAGCCTCAACTCAGAGAAAGGAACATGACTTTATCACATTACTATCCATCAAAACATCAAACAATCACATCAATCTCAGAGTATTATCGTCAGGAAACCTATCTAGGAGTTTCTATAACCGACAATCAGCACCTGTGAGCCAGTAATGATACAACGAAGAGATTTCGTTGCCACATCCGTCTAGTACCTTGCCGGAATAAAGGATGAGTTTATCGGGGATCCTAAAGAAGTCTATCAAGTCCTCTGTGGGACAAAGGAAACATCCACTTTCACGGTCCAATCCTCTCCTATGCAGGCCATTAATGAGTACGAGTGAGACTCACTCTTACCCACTTCGGTGGTAATACTCCTCCTAGGACTCAACATGCTCATAAGTCTATCAATACATCAAGAATTCCATCACCTAGCCTCTACAGGGAAGAAACCTCAACTCATTCCATCATCTATCTACTCAAGGCATAGGATCATCCTTTCAAGGTTAATTTCACTCTCATTTAGACTCTAAGACTTTAATTTCATCAGTTTCAGTCATCAGTACACCTATATCAGGACTCAAACCACAATAATCAACACACCTAGACAGTTAAGGCTCTAGAAATTACCCCTAGATTCATTCTTGAAGTCTTTAACAAAGGAATCATGTAAAGTAGGTACACAATCATACAATAATACATGTAAATAGTAAATATATGTATGTACACAATCATACAATAATACATGTAAATAGTAAATATATGTATGATTATCATCAATTTTAAGAGAATAAGTGATAATTAAAGGTAGTTTTCAAGATTACATTTAAGAAATCACAGGTAAGACTCATTACTTTCAACTAATCAACCTAATTCAATCATGGGGCACATGGAAGAACAATCTCATGTTTTGGGTAGCCTTTACATACCTAGGATTGAAGAATTTCTCAGTTCTTCCAAGGAAATCAAACCCAACTTGAAACCCTCAAACTCCTTCTTCTCTTTCTCTCAGAATATACATTTAGACTTAGATAATATAAGCATTTTGGGAACCCTTTTGTATGAATTTAGGATTAAAAATACATTTTGGGGTATTCAAATATATTGGAATACCCAAAATATCCTCCTCAAATTTAAAAGAAAAAGTTTCAAAAATTGTACACTGGTCCGCGATGCGCCAGGGGCGTGGACCAGTGTATTTCGCGATTTTCTTCTGAAATTTAATTCCGTGAAATTAAAAAAAAGTTAAGTATGTCTCTGCACCCCCTCCGCATTGTTCCAGGGGCACGGATCAACACTGTTTTGGGAGAAATTAGTGAATTTATTTTTTGACCCCATTTCTCTGAAATCGGGTCGAGACCATTTTCCTACTCGATTTATGCTCTGATCGCAAATCCGGTGTTTACCATCGGAGCTTTGAAAAATGCATGCGCGCACAATACGTTTTAACGACATTTCAATGATTTTTACGGGGTGCTACTCATCTCCCCCTTGGGATCATTCGTACTCGAATGAAGAGTAAAAGTAAAATAAAAGCATGAGTAACCTCAAACTCATCTCATTCCTCACTCGGAAACTCTTGGACTCTCAATTTTCCATCACTTATCTATCTCTGTCTTAGGGTCGGGAATAGAATCGGACTAATACCTTAACTGAATGAAAGGAGACATTCAATAGCGTTAAGGATAGGGATATTACCTTCGACATCATCATCATTTGGCACGAATAGTGTGGGTCTTTGAGTTTCATCGCTTCCTTAGCTTCCCATATAGCTTCTTCAACAAAATTGATTCCTCTATAAAACCTTGACTGAGGCTATCTCTTTGTTCCTCAGCTTACGAACTTGTCGATTAAGGATTTGGACTAGCATTTCTTCGTAGGATAGGCTACCCTTCACTCTCGTAGTCTCAATAGGGATTGAAAGTGTCATGCCCCAAAGTCCCGTTGCCGATAAGGCTCGGGAGAACCAACCTGTATCTATGCGCTTTCTATAGATATTATAAGAGATTTCTACCTTTGACATGCCTTTAAGCAGATAAACAGTGATAACAAGCCAAAAGAAAATGCATATGACTAGGCCGTTGGGGCCACAGTGTTTAAAGTAAGAGACATGACCACACTTTAATTTACATAGTCTACAAAGCCTTTAGATAAGAGAAAGTATTTGACAAGGGTAGGGACAGGCCCTGCCTCGACTAACTGTACAATAGAAAATAAGATCTAGACACAAACAAAGCCTCAAAGCAACCTGTAGCTTGGTATCAACAACTGGATATCATGTACTCCTACTTGGGAGATCTACTTGCACCTGTACCTGCAGCATGAAATGCAGGTCCCCCATAAGGGACATCAATACGAGATAATGTACTGAATATGTAAGGCAGGATATACTGTATGTGAAGTAATAACTCAAATAAAACCATGCACTGGTGTAAGATTAGAGACCACCTTTGGCTATACTTTGGAATCATGTACTTTATGTTCTTTATATTACTTTACCTTTACTGTATAATCTGTGCACAACTCTAATACAAATGACCAACTGATCAATGGTAAACGGTATCAGGATCGTCCCTGGCTAGGTTCTTCCTTAACCCCTCGGACTACCACCCGTGATAGGATCGTTCCTGGCTAGGTGATTCTTCCACCCCTTGGGCTACCACCCATCAATAACAATGTATTAGGATCGTCCCTGGCTAGGTTCTTCCTTAACCCCTGGGGCTACTACCCGTGATGTGATCATCCCTTGCTAGGTGATTCTTCTATCGCTCGGGCTGCCACCCATCAATAAGCAATATATTTGGTCTTTCAATTACCTTTGAGATGATTCTTTTGGTGGTCACAATATTAGAGCTATAGGACTGTAGATGTAACATGTAGATAATCATATAAGACAATACAACAATGAAAAGAGTACGTTACATAAATAATGAAATGCATATGAGATGAGATAACTCGTGAACTTTATTTGGCAAAAGGAACCCATGTAACTTGGTATCCATGTATGTATGCAGATTTGAAGGTGACTATGTGTGGGAGCATATGAATAGTTTCAAGAGGGTAGACACAGTTAATAGTTGTATCGTAGTTAACAAGTGCCTTTATGTGCCAAGGAGGGATCTATGTTTCATGCCAAACAATCCGAAATCAAATAGCCTTACATACCTCGCTGTATGACCTCGCTATTACAAGATAACCTTCCCTTTGTCCAAATATTTATCTACAACATAGTAGGTGATAAAATTAGTATTAGCAGCCAATAAGTACATTTTGGCGGCCCAATCACATAACAAAACAATACACGGACAACAAGCGGGTATCTATAAACCTGAGCGTATTCTTTCAACATTTATGCCCCTAATCATATTTTCTAACACACATTTATATGTACATATCATGTACAGCCTGGTTTAGTGACAGAACAGTCTTACAATAGCTCACAAAGCACAACACATAACAATTGTACACAACCTACAAATGGACAGCATATTGTCACCTCCCTTCACTACATTTTGACATTGACAATTCTAAACCTATTCCAACTCTAACCAAACTGTTCTAGCAACATCTATATATAAAACCAGCCTTGGAACAGTCTTAGAACAGTAACAAATCAGTCATTAAAGATGTGAGGAAATAGCCTTCCATCCAATAGCCCACAGTTTCATACCAAGAACACAATTGCGATATCATATAAGGACTCACTTTTGTGAACTGTAAAAGTGGTGCAGCAGCCTTGTTACATTACTATAAAACCAACCTTTGTTAAATAAATAAGTATTACTTCATAATATAGCCAACCAAAAGAGAAAAACCTCCGAATTAACAAGAAAAGTGTACAAGAATCCTTGGAATACGTGCTGTCCAAAATTTCCAGCATATGTATGATTAGCTTGTTCCTTTGATTTTCATAAACAAACCATACTAAGTGTGTAAGTAGATTTACTTACCTTTAAACTCAAGGTTTAGAGCTTCTTTAGGGATCCTTGTATGGTTGTGAAGCTTGTTTTTTACCCCTTTGAAAGGGAGCAAAGAATAACCAAGAGAACATATTTTTCTTGTCTAAATTGAAATGAATTTAGTGTGTTGTTTTTACCCCTTTTTAAAAACTTTATTTGCCGACCTTCTCTAGCATGTTTGACCACATATTAGTACATATTAATAGGCTAGTGATGCAGTATCTTGGACCTCACAATTGGGCCTAATTAGGTTCCAAAGTTGATGGGCTTGGGCTGCCTATTTTCCAACTTTCTCTTAGTTAGTTTTGGGCCCAAATGGTCAAGTAAGTTGTGATATCTTTGGGCCCTTTTTAACATCCTTCTTGGACTAAAAATACAGTACATGTGTGGTGATAAAACATGGGCCAAATTTACACCCTTAACATGAATTTTATTCATAATCGGACTTGGACAATTCGGCGTCGAGCCTCGTCTCCGTTTAGCTAGCAAATTTAAGCTAAGCAAGTAGGTGACTCACCTGCTTGCTTCTTAAGTCATACAAGCACCTCGATTCCCTTACTTCATTTAAGGCTGTGATCTCCTCAATTTGACACAAAACATATATACACTCGGCTCTTCTAAGCGTTAGACGCATATATCTCCCTATAACAAGAAATTTGAGCACTTTTAAAAATGGGCGCTAATTTGACAAACTATATCATGTTTCATTTGCATTGTACTAGTACTGTAAGGTGTGGAATGTTACATCCTCCCCCCTTAGGAACATTCGTCCTCGAATGTTAGCACAATTGGATAGCTTAACCAAGTTTAAATATTTACTTACACAAACTTTTGA
>JAOTQR010008675.1:0-18346 GCA_025774065.1 Solanum ossicruentum
TAATGCTTATGAATGGGTATTTATGATTGTTCTTATATTATTTAAATCTACATTTCTTAGCTTGATCACCTATGGAAGTGAACATGTTTTGCATTGTGAATTTGAAAGATGTTGGAATGCTTAGGAACACAATAACATAAGGAGCTTGCTCAACTAAAATATTAGATTGATTTGTTTATTGTAGACTTGTGACAGCTACCTTTACACCAAGCTTGATTTAATGAATAGGAAGATAATATTAATGCATTTCTACTCTATTATTTATCCCCGCTCAATGATGTAGTTAGGCAAACAACGGGAATAGGCAAATGAAGGTGTGGAGCCCTAATTTGGTAATTTAACCCTATGAATTAACAACTATTGCCCAAAACGTAAGTATGAAAGTCAAGATTAATACAGTGTCGTTAAGGTTACAATCCCGAAATCTTGCAACATTTGGATAATTAAAATACAAGATAAAAAGAATCTTATTTTATTTGCAAAGTTCATCAGTTTAGTTGCAAGTTTAGTTACTTTAATACTCAATTTCATAAATTAATTCTTTATCACCTTTCAAACATTATAAGTTAGAATATTAAACAATTTATGTTAAATCCCTTTGGTTTGACAATCCGGTCCTTTAAATAAGACCACTATATTACTTGTTTTGACTATGTGCACTTGATGTGCAGGGAGGCAACAAGTTTTTGGCGCAGTTGTCGGAGATTCAAAGTATAAATTGAGTAATTTTTTGAGTTGTTTTGTTTTGTGGTGTTCACTACATTTGATCTTAGTTGTGTTGATTATGCAGAGAATTTAATTTTAAACTGGAGGAGCAAGATTCATACTTTCGTCAATCTAAAAGGAGAGGAGGTGTCTTGTTTCAAACTCCGCCAATTGAAATTGTTTCTCAGGAAAATATAACGGAGACTAAGGAAGAAATTGATCCTGTCTAAGAATTCATGGTGGATCAAAATCCACCTGCACTACCAGCAAATAGGACAGTGAGAGATGTGGCATCCCTAGAACCACCAATGTCACTAGTTGTTTGGCAAAGCCGGAACCTGGTGGTCGTTGGGGGCTTAAAAAAAATATGGTTCAATTACTACACTTAATTGGGTAGTTTACCGGACTGCCACATGAAGATCCACAGGCACTTCTTCAAAATTTTCTAGAAATCGCTGACACTTTCATTCCTACAGGCATAAATCAAGATTATGTGAGCATGACTTTTTTTCCCTTCTCATTGTGGGGGGGAGCAAGGAGGTGGCTGCAAATTGAACCACCAAACTCCATTACTACGTGGGATGATCTTGCTAGAAAGTTTCTAATTCGGTTCTTTCCATCCAATAAGACGGCCAAACTAAGAAGTGAAATTTTGAGTTTAAGCAAAGGCCAGGAGAGAACTTATATCAAGCATGAAACAGGTTTAAACTTACTTATTAATTATCCATGTCATTGTCAATCTAAAGAAATGTTGGTCCATACTTCACTGAAGGATTGGAACCAAATACAAAGATTCTTCTTGATTTCGTTACAGGAGGACAAGCTTTGGAAAAGACATACGATGAGTTGTATACAGTTCTCAATCATATCGCACAAGGAAATCCCGAGTGGAATGGAGGATCAAGTCGACCCGCAATTCATAAGCAAGCTGGGATGCTGAAAATTGACTCAATCACCACTTTGCAAGCACAAATTTCTGCTATGCAAAACATGAAAACTACCCAATTCAACAACATATCATTGGGTCAACAATAGAAAAATCCAACTATGGGTCAACAATCTGCACCAGTAAATATGGTACAACAATAACAGCAAAATATTGGTGCGATGTTTGTGGAGGAGGAGACCACACTGTGGAGTTTTGTGGTTCAAATCTGGAGGCAGTATGGAAATGCAAATAGAGGTAGATATTAAGGTTTTGGGAATTCCTACAATTCAAATTGGAGGAATCATCCCAACTTCTCTTGGGGTGATAACCAACAAAATCAAGGACAATCTCAACAACAATGTCCACAAGGAAGCCAACCATACTACAATCAACAAATGCACCAACCGATGAAGTAGGCCAATCCGCACAACATGTCGGATAATGAAGTTATAAGGAAAATTTTGGCAAACCAAAATCGCTAAGAAGAAGAAATCCAAAGACACAAATAAAATCTTCAAAATTTGGAGAAGCAGTTGGGGCAATTGGCAAGCTCTATGAACTCAAGATCCCAAGGAAGTTTGCCGGGAGATACGGATGCAAATCCCAAGCAAGTTCATGTGGTAAGCATGAGAAGTGGGAGGCCATTGATCGAATTGATGCCTAAGAAGAAAAATGTGGTTGAACCAAGTGGTGTTCAAAATGAGAAACCCGTGATTCCAAGCACGTCCATTGATGAGGCAATTCCATTGCCTAAGCTACCGCCTCCATTCCCACAAAAGCTGAAAAAGAAGAAGGAGGATGAATGTTTTCAAAAATTCATCGGGCTCCTACACCAGGTAAAAAATTAACTTACTGCTTATTGATCTTTTGCAGGGAATTCTAAAATATGCAAAGTATGTGAAGAACATTGTGGCCAATAAGAACAAGTTGGCGGAATATGAGACAGTGGCACTCCCCGAAGCTTGTAGCTCTAGAATCTTGGATAAAGCTCAATTGCCAACAAAGCTAAAAGATCCTAGAAGCTTCATGGTGCAAGCAACAATTGGGAGCTGTTTGAATACCAAAGGATTGTGTGATCTTAGGGAAAGCATAAACCTTACCCCAAGTTCGTTGTTTTCAAAGTTAGGCCTTGGGAAACCAAAGCCCACTACAATTGTGTCGCAATTGGTGGACAAATCAATGATGAGGACCGAAGGTGTTATTGAAGATGTCTTATTTCAAGTGGTATCCCTCATTATCTCCATGAACTTTTTCATTCTTGATTTTGGACCCGATCCTGAAGTTTCTTTAATACTTGGTCGTCCATTCTTGGCAATAGGAGGGGCATTGACTGATGTGGCTGCAGGGAGGCTCAGCATGAGAGACCATGATAAGGTTGAAGCTTTTGATGTGTACAAGTCCATGAAATTTCTGGCTGCATATGAGGATTTGGTAGCCATCATAGTGATAGATACGGCTTCCTCAGTAAGTCAAGTGGAGGTTCAAGACCCACTAGCAAGAGTATTGCTAAATCAAGGGCTAGTGGATGATGCGGAGGCTCTCGAAATCGATAGTGTGTTGAACAATAATGAAAGTATGTTCAAGAAGGGGGTTGCACCTTTAAATAGGTGTTGGATCCTTATCCCAAATTATCAATAGAAGAACCACCTAAGCTGGAATTAAAGTTGTTGCCTTCATATCTCAGGTATGTTTTCTTAGAGATAATGATACGTTAACTATAATTTTGTCTGCTTCATTGACTGCAGCATATGTGAAAGTTGCAATAATGGTATTCAAGAAAAGAAAGAGAGTGATGGGATGGCAAATGTCAGACATCCACGGTATTAGCCCAACATTGTGCATGCACCGCATCTTCATGGAGGAGGTTCATAAACCAGTGGCATAACCACAAAGACGGTTCAACCCAATTATGAAGGAAGTTGTGAAGAAGGAGGTGATAAAGTGGCTTGATGCGGGAATCATTTTCCCCATCTCCGACAACAAATGGGTCAGCCCGATTCAATGTTTCCCAAAGAAGGAGGTATGACGGTGGTCACCAACAATAAAAATGAGTTGATACTGACAAAAACGGTGACAGGATGGAGAATATGCATGGATTACAGGAAGATAAATGATGCCACCCGGAAAGATCATTATCCGGTATCATTCATTGACCAAATGCTTGATAAACTTGCCGAGCAAGAATATTACTGCTTTTTGGATGGTTATTCGGGTATAATCAAATCACCACTGCACTGAAAGACTAAGAGAAAACCACATTTACTTGTCCATATGGTACTTATGCCTTCAAATGCATGCCCTTTGGATTGTGCAATGCACCGACCACTTTTCAATGGTGCATGATAGCCATTTTTCATTGTATGGTTGAGAAGTATGTGGAAGTGTTTATGGATGATTTATCAGTCTTTGTGTAATCTTTTGAAAAGTTTTTGAAAAATCAAGACAAGGTTTTAGCAAGATATGAGGAAACTAACCTTGTCCGTAATTGGGAAAAATGTTATTTTCTCGTTAAGGAAGGGATAGTTTTGTGGCACAAGGTGTATAAGTGTGGTTTAGAGGTGTATCGAGCCAAGATTGAAGTGATTGAGAAGCTTCTACCAACTATTCCAGTCAACGGATGAAGGTTTCTTAGACATGCGGGATTCTACCATATATTCATTATGGACTTCTCGAAGATTGCCAAACCACTTTGTGCACTCCTAGAAAAAGAGGTACCCTTTAACTTTGATTCTTCATGTTGCAGGCATTTGAGACGTTGAAGGAAAGGTTGATTGAGGCACCTATCTTGCAAGCATCTTTGGAATCTACTATTTGAACTTATGTGTGATGCAAGTAACATGGCGGTAGGTGCTGTTTTGGGACAACGAAAGGCCAAGGTGTTCCACTCCATACACTACGTGAGCAAAGTTCTTGATTCTACTCAAAGTAACTACATATTTACGAAAAAAGAGATGCTCGCATTAGTATATGTGTTTGATAAATTTAGATCTTATTTGGTGGGAACAAAAGTGATCATTTTCACTGACCATGTTGTTGTCTGGTACTTGTTCAACAAAAAAGATGCAAAACTAAGGCTCATTAGGTGGATCTTGCTACTCAAGGAGTTTGATATTGAGATCAAGGATCGAAAAGAGAGCAAAAACCAGATTGCTGACCATTTCTCTCACTTGGAAAATGATGCTCACACATGGGAGCAAATGCAAATTAAGGAGGAATTTCCAAATGAGCAGCTATTGGCACTTGAAGTGGAAGAACTACCATGGTATACAGACATTGTTAACTACTTGGTAAGTGGAGTTTTTCCCCCAAACGCCAATCATCAAACACACAAGGGGTTAGGCCATGACGCAAAGGCCTACATATAGGATAAGCCCTATAATTTCAAGTAAAGGGCTAAAGATATGGTGAGACGATGTGCGCCCGAAGCAGAGATGCAGCAGATTCTAGCAAGGTTTCATGCTTCTCCACACGGGGGTCATCACGGAGGTGAGCGTATAGCTCACAAGGTACTCCAATCGGGTTTCTTTTGGCCAACTCTATTCAAAGACACTATACATTTTGTGAAATGTTGTGATGCTTGCCAAAAGATAGGTACTATCTCTGGGAGACATGAAATTTCCATTGAATAACATTTTAGAGGTAGAATTTTTTTATGTTTGGGGGATGGACTCATGGGTCCATTCCCACCCTCTTTTGGTAATACTTACATCTTGGTCGCAATCGATTATGTGACCAAATGGGTGGAAGTAGCAGCTTTACCCACCAATGACTCCAAGGTTGTAAGTTCTGGAAGAAGCACATCTTCACTCATTTTAGTACACGAAGAGACATCACTAGTGATGGTGGTACACATTTCATCAATCAAACAGTGAAAAACCTTCTTCCAAAGTACGGGGCAAGACACAAGGTCGCTACAGCTTACCATCCTCAAACAAGCGGTCAAGTGAAAGTATTAAATCAGGTGGTGGAGCAAATCTCCCAGAAAATGGTAAATGCTACTCGAAAGGATTGGGCTACCAAGTTAGATAAAGCATTGTGGGCATATCGAACTGCCTATAAAACACCCATTGGTACACCACCGTATAGGCAAGTATATAGAAAAGCCTGTCATCTTCCAGTAGAGCTCGAACACTAAGCTTATTGGGCAATCAAAAGACTGAATCTTAATCCCGAGCTTGTCGAAAGAAAGAGGTTGGAGCACTTGGAGGAGTTAGAAGAATTCTGGCTTCAAGTGTACGAGAATGCCAAACTCTACAAATAAAAAACCAAGCGATGGCACGATCAACATATAATCAGACGCACTGTTGAGTCGGGCCAACAGGTACACTTTTGTCCGCATGTATGTGTCTTGATTTTTTCGAGGACGGACAAAGCTTTAAGTGTGGGGTGGTGATCTTAGGTGTATTTATACGCCTAAATAAACAAAAATCCCATAAATAAAGTTAAGTTTGAGGGTAAATTCATAGAGTTTTAGGTATTTTAATAAGATTTTTTGTATTTTTTTAACACTGGATAAATTGTGCTTCAGGTTTGTGTTTGTATTGATTTTATCGGATTTTAAGATTTCAAAATGAGATCCGGAGTAGAACAAGAAAATCCGCGCAAGAAAACAAGGAAGAAAAATTTCAAACACTTGGTCTACGACCAAGGCACGTCGCGGACCAGTGTTAATTCACTGGAAAATCTATTGTCAATACAGTAGGTGGAAAATGTAACTCAAAATACACTAGGGCGCGTCGCTCACTAGTGTGAAAATAGTGACTTTTTCGTCCAGTCAACATTGTACGCAGAATATTCTTGATATTATACCATAGCGTGTCGCGGACTTAAAGGAAAATGCATAAAAAATCAAATTTTGTAGGCTATATAAGTCGTGAAAGACCTATAACCTTAATCATCTTTTGTTCTAAGTTTTGCTGAAGCTTGTGAGGCGGCCGGGCACTGTAGAAGACCAGTGTTGGTCAGTTTTTATCTTCATTTTATCATTTTCTTATAGTTCTTTGTAATATTGATGTGTATGATTAGCATGAGTGGCTAATCTTTCCATTTTCTGGGATTGTAGCCATAAAAAATGTGTTAATCTTTGATTTTAATACTTATGAATGGGTATTGTATTTATGATTGTTATTATATTATTTAAATCGGCATTTCGTAGCTTAATCACCTATGGAAGTGAATATGTTTTGCATTGTGAATTCGAAAGATGTTGCAATGCTTAGGAACACAATAACATTAGGAGCTTGCTCAACTAAGATATTAGATTGATTTGTACACTGGAGACTTGTGACAACTACCTTTCTACCAAGCTTGATTTAATGAACAAGATGATAGTATTAATGTGTCTCTATTGTATTGTTTATCCCTGCTCAACGATGTAGTTAACAATAGGAATAGGAAAATGGAGGTGTGCAGCCCCGATTTGGTAATTTTAACATTGTGAATTAACAATTGTTGCCCAAAACACAAGTATGAAACTCAAGATTAATACGGTGTAGTTAACGTTACAATCCCGGAATCTCGTAACATTTGGATAATTAAAATACAAGATAAAAGGAATCTTATTTTATTTGCATAGTTTATTATTTTAGTTATTTTAATACTCAATTACATAAATTAATTCTTTATCTCCTTTCAAACATTATAAATCAAAATATTAAACAATTTATATTAAATCCCTTTGTTTCGACAATCTGGTCCTTTAAATAAGGCCACTATATTACTTGTTTTGAACACTGCACTTGCGTGTGCTAGGAGACAACAACTTGGCAAGTTACTACAGATGGTTTGTAGAGGGGTTTTCTTCTTTCTCATCTCCCTTGACTAAATTGACTCAGAAGCAGACTTTCGAATGGTCAGAAGCTTGTGAGAAGGGTTTCTAAGAGTTGAAGACTTGACTGACCATAGCCCCAGTCTTATCCCTACCAGAGGGAGGTGATGATTTTGTGGTATATTGTGATACTTCCAGAGTTAGCTTGGGTTTTGTATTAATGCAGAGAGGCAAGGTGATAACTTATGCCTCTAGATAACTCAGGATTCATGAAAAGAATTAGCCAACTCATGATCTTGAGCTTGTTGCAGTGGTGTTTGCTCTGATGATCTAGAGACACTATTTACATGGTGGGCACGTGGATGTATTCACGGACCACAAGACTTGCAGTATGTATTTGGCTAGAAGGAGTTGAATTTGAGACAGAGGAGATGGTTGGAGCTGCTAAAAGACTATGATATGAGTATCTTCTATCATCCAGGTAAAGCTAATGTGATTGTTGATGCTCTTAGCAGGGTGAAAATAGGGAGCATAGCTCATGTGGAGGATGAAAAGAAAGAGTTAGCTAAGGAGGTTCAAAGACTAGCCCATTTGGGGGTGCAGATTGAAGATTCTGACAAAGGTAGGGCCATTGTCAGGAATGGATCAGAGTCATTTTTGGTGGTAGAAGTGAAAGAAAAAAAAAGACAGGGATCCCATCCTTCTCCAATTGAAAGAAGATGTTCAGAAGAAGAAACTATTAATGTTCTCAAAGGGAGAGATGGTGTCCTGATATACTAAGGCAGATTGTGTGTGCCAAGTGTTGACGACCTTAGAGATAAGATCTTGGTTGAGGCTCATGATGCCAGATATTCTATCCACCCTGGTGCAACAAAGATGTATAGAGATTTGCGAGAGATCTATTAGTAGGGTGGTATGAAGAAGGCATTTAGAGTTCGTGTCTAGATGCCCAAATTGCCAGCAAGTTAAGGTTGAGCACATGAGGCCTTATGGTGTAGCCCAGAACATAGAGATTCTTGAATGGAAATGGAAGATGATTAATATGGACTTCGTAACAGGCTTACCTTGATCTCGTAGACAACATGATTCGACATAGGTCATAGTAGATAAAATGACCAAGTCAGTTCACTTTCTACCTGTCAAGACGACTGATACAGCTGAGGACTATGCCAGACTCTATCTTAAGGAGATTGTTAGGCAGTATGGGGCCCCTATATCCATTATTTCAGATAGAGGAGCTCAGTTTAAAACACAGTTTTGGAAGTCCTTTCAAAAGGGGCTTGGTACGAAGGTGAATCTTAGCACAACTTTACATCCACAGACAGATAGGCAAGCAGAGCAAACTATACAGACCTTGGAAAATATGTTGAAGGCATGCATGATAGACTTTAAAGGTAACTAGGATGATCATTTACCCTTGATCGAGTTCTCTCACATTAATAGTTTTTAGGCCAGCATACAGATGGCACCATATAAGGCCCGTTATGGGAGAATGTGTAGATCACCCATAGGGTAGTTTGAAATTAGTGAGGCAAGATTGATAGGACCTCAGTTAGTCTATCAAGCTATGGAAAAGATGAAGGTTATCCAGGAGAGGCTCAAGATGGCTCAGAGCCAACAAAAGTCTTACACGGATGTTAGAAGAAGAGACTGGGAGTTTGAGGTAGGCAATTGGGTATACCTGAAGGTGTCTCCAATGAAGGAGTTGTGAGATTCATGAAAAAGGGAAAACTCAGCCCACGATATGTTGGGCCTTACCAGATCCTGAGAAGAGTGGGTAGCATTGCTTACGAATTAGTGTTACCAATAGAATTAAGTGTTATACATTTGGTATTACATATTTCCATGCTTAAGAAGTGCTTGGGAGATCTCTTCCTAGTTGTCCCGATTGAAAGTGTTGGAATTAAGGACAATTTGTCGTATAAAGAGATCCCGGTGCAGATATTAGACCGGTAAGTTCGTAAATTGAGAACCAAGGAGATTGCTTCAGTGAAGGTTTTGCGGAGGAACCAAATCGTGGAGGAAGCTACATGGGAGGCAGAGGAAGATATGAAGGTCAAGTATCCATATTTGTTCGCTGGTCTAAATGAGGATCTTGAAGGTAAACTTCCATAAACTATCTTGAAGATTTTTGTTTAATAAGTCCGAAAATCTTCTGATTTGAGCTAGTTTTTTTTTCATATCGCGATAATTCGAGGACGAATGATCCCAAGGGGAGATAATGTAATACCCAATGAAAAGACAAAATTACCCCTAGAATTGACCTTGTGCATAATGTGTCTTCCCATGCTCTGTTTGCAAATCTGAGATGGATTTGTGATAAGTGCAAAAAAATGAGTTGGAAAATGATCTGGACTTGATTTTAACGCAACTGATTCAAATTAAGTTTTTCCAAAAAATCATAAAAAAGTGAGGTTTCCGCACCCCTTCCAAGATGCACTAGGGACGCAAAACCAGACTTCGGATTTTTTTCTGAAATTCGACGAAGTCTGACAATTTGCGAAAAATAGTCTAATTACACTAGTGCACGACGCGCACTAATGCATTTTCGCACTAGTTTTTGTCTTTTAATGAGGGGTAGTTTTGACCTTTCCTATACCCTATAATCCCAAATTAGAGGGTTTCAAGTCATATTATAGTTCACAAATGCATCCTTACACTTTTATTCATTCAAAACAAGAAAACCCTCTCAAGAACTCACGCACAAGAAATTCAAGAACGATATAGGGCTTAGGAAGTCTTTCTGATTCTTCAAGCATTCTTTCCAAGGAATATAAGGCCACCCTAAAACTATTATTTTTGTTAGTTTGCACCCATGAACTTTCAAGTACTAATTGAGATTAAATTCAAGTGATTTTTGTGAGGTATGGTAATTTTCATGGTACGTATAGATTTGTGATGAATATTATCATTCTTGGTATCTATATTATTCAATTAAAATATTGTTATCAAATGTATACTCATATATGAACAAGATTCATTATTGTTAAGGTTTCTCAAAAATCTTGTTACTATTTCAAGAAAAGAAAGACTAGTATGAGTACCTTTTAAGCTAAGTTCAAGAAGTACATTTTAAGAATTGGTTCTTGTATAGTAGTCAAGTAATCTAGCCTGTTTTCAATCACTTGAGTTGATATTAGTTTTCAGTCAAGTTAAAGAACTCAGATGAGAAAGCTAAGTAGTAAATAGGGCTAAGTCCCCAAGAAACTAGATTTCAAGAATTCATAATCTTTAAGTATGAGCTATATAAAGATCATTTTTAGGAGTAGTATTGAGCACCGATATGGGTGAGGGTATAACTAATTACTCGAGCTCATAAACTATGTAGCCAGTATAGGATAGGATTGTACCACGATACATTCCTCTTTAGCCACTAAGATGGCCCAGTTTTGGGATGGATCTACTCCCTTAGTTCTTCGTCCCCTACCAGAGTAAAGTACTGGACGGCTTTGGCAGTATGGGCAAGATGTTGTATCACCACGAAGCTCATAGTAGTGGTTGTCGGTTAGAGAAACTCCCCAAGTTAACAGACATATTTTACTTGCCAGTTGTCAGCATGTTAATTTCAGCATACTAAGTAATTATTATCATTGTTACTTCATTATGAGATATGTTTATGTCTTTTAAGAAATAATATGTTATTCTGAGTTACTGTTTTGGCCATCTTACATAATGCACATACCACGTACTGACGTCCTTAGGAACTGCATAATTTTATGATGCAGACACAGGTGACGGGGTTCCTCAGCAGCCGCTTCATTGAGAACCTGATAGCTTCCAGCCTTTTGGTGAGGCCTCTTCTCAGCCCGAGGCTCTTGAGTTATCTATGTTTCATTACCATATTTATTTTTAGTTCTGACTACTTGGGGCCTATTCGAGTAGTTATTTCAGACAGCTTTAGTAGAGGTTCCATAGATTATGTGTCAATATTTCAGTTCCAATTTATTCAAATATTGCTTATAAACTTTTACACTCAGTTGTGTAGAACATTCTTATTTGGCTTGTGGCTTTTATAGCATTTTCCACTATTGTTTGAGTCTTCTACTAAGTAAGTATTCAGGTCAAGTGCTTCGCTTGGGACCAAAGATGGTTTCTGGGTACCAGCCATGTCCAAGGTGTAGGCTCCGGCCGTGACATAAATGACCCTCTCAGTGATGCAATATAAATGAATAGCCCTCTCGTCAATACAGTATGAATGAATATATAAAATTATTGAATGGCCCTGTCGGTGATGAAAATGAATGAATGGCCCTCTCAGCAATGCAAATGAATGAATATGCAAAATGAATGAATGACTGTAACGATCCCAAAAAGTGCCCGAAAATGCGAAAATGTTCCTCGAAAGTGGCCGGAATCATAATTTTCATATATCTAAAAAATAATTTATTATTTCAAGAATTTGACTTCATATTCTTGTTAAGGGGGTCAAATTAAGAGGGAAATGGGTCTAACCAGAATTTTAGAGCAACCGTACGAAAATTCAAAAATCACAATAAATGTTATTTAGGAGGGTCATCTTTGAAGGCGCATATCTCTTAGCACACAAAGAATTGATGGCCCTCAACATACCAAATTAAATCTCTTTGAGTTATCTTTCCAATGCACTTGGTTTCACCTCATTCTGAGTTCGAATAAAGGATTTATACTCATTTTCGTAGAACTCATATGTGTAGAAATTCAAATTCCAGTGAGCAGTCCATATTTTGGTCCTTTTTTTCTTGACTTCGGTCCAAGACTTGTGGGCCTAAGGGTTCCCACACTTAAAATACATATACTTAGCCTTATTTCACCCTCATATCATCCTAAACATTCCCCAATATCCACTCAAACACTTAGACTCATATTTCATGCTAAATTCAAGTCCCAAACTCAAGACCAATCTTAAGGATTTCTTCAAGGATCTCACCCAAGCTTTAAGTCTCTATTAATGTCTTCTTCAAGAACTTCTTAAAGGCGAAGTTATGTGGTGCTGAACCATTGGGTCCTTTCACCCATGGTGTCTGAGTCTCTTTTTTACTAATATTACATTATTTAAAGATGATTTTACATGTGGGCCTTGTATATTGAGAAATTTATTGCACAGTGATTTTAGTTCATGAAAGTATGTTTGTTTTAGCATGTTTTGAGCTTCAAATCTTGGATCTAATGTTGGATTTGATGAGGGATTTTGGTGTGAATGTCTTGGGGGTGTTGGTTGATGGTTTTACAATGAATTTTCTTGCTTGATTTTATCTCTAAATTGCATGGTGTTTTAACCCCATTACACACTTCCAAGGTGTTCAATAAAATGTTCGGTTATGGTTTCATGAGAAAATTAAGGTCCAAAGCATGAGATATGATATGAATGACATTATGATGATGAAATGAGCTTATTTATAGGATTATTCGTATATTAAATATTTCACTAGAGCCTATGATAAATCCTACATAAAGTGTTGTATTAGACCATGCCCGATCCGGGGGACAAGAGCCCGGGTAACCATGTTGGGGGTTTATACTCATAAACCATATGAGGAGTTTATACCACACAACTACCAAGGGGTTTATACCTTGAATAGCTAGCTTGATCTCTTCTACACATATGATATTTTATGTGAGTATGGATTACTTAAGCATGTTTTACTTATGCATTGATCATATATGTCATATTGCTATATATTATGCCTATTTCCTATTGTTATGCATTTTGGATTATGATGCTTATCTCTTGTTCCATTGCATTCCACATACTCAGTATATTCAAACGTACTAACGCATACTCTTGCCTACGCGATATCACCATATAGGGAGCGGAGTTCCTATTGATTCTACTTGTGGCTAGATGGATTGTTCAAGTTAGCCTTGGTGAGTCCTCTATTCTGGGGACAAGGACTATTCCTCACACTATGTATTAAGATTCTCTTTACTTTATCGTATACTTATGACTATAAGGGTGAGTCTAGTTGTATGTCTTGGCCCCCACCACTATCTATGTAGTAGAGGTGTTGTTGAACAAAGCTATATATTTATGCTATGAGTTGATTCTATTATCTCTTGACTCTATGTTATGACAAGTTCTCCCTTAGTACCTTTAGCCCTTAATTTCATTCTTCAAATATCATTTAATTATTTCTGCAACCAAAGATGTGTAATGATATGTTATGAGGCTTGTTTGGGGTTCCTTCGGGTTCCCCATTCACCGGTCAAGTCTAGGCTCTAGGTCCGGGTTGTAATAATGATGCTATCAGTGCACTAGGTTGTAGATCCTCGGAGTCCAACACACAGCATCGATTAGAGTCTTATTCACGGTTGTGTTGTGCACCACAATTATGAGTAGGAGGCTATGAGACATTTTAGGAAATATTTCTCTTCTTCATGGTCTATGTCATGCTTTAGAAGTGAGATAGGGCTTTCCCCTCTAACGAATATTCTTTGCTCTTCTAGTTGATCATGTTACTTCAAAGAGGAAGGCAAAGGAAAGTAAGGTTTTTATGTTGATGGATCGGAGTTTCACTATTTCTTCTCTATTCTTTTGGTTGCTAGTGGGGATTCTTGTGTGCCCAAGGTGTTGTGTGGATCTTTGGTGCCTATCATTTTTGTTAAGTATATGGTTTCCAGGAGGTTCATAGATGTGATCCGGGTTTGTATTGCATTAGCTCTTGCTTTGTGGTTGTTGGAATTGGCATGGTGGACTTGGATGTCTTTATAGGAAAGGAATGGTTGCATGTATGTAGTGTTTTCATGGATGGTAGAACCCATAGAGCTAGATCCCGAATCCCTAATGATTCCGTCTTTGAGTGGTAGGATGTTAAATGGTAGCAAGGGAGGTTGGTCTATTTCTTGTCTTAAAGTACAATTGGTCTTTAAGGGATTGCATTAGTCATCTTGTGAGAAATGGAGGTGTTGAACCTAAGTGATTTTGTCTATATTTGGTGGTAGATGAGGCTTTGAATGTCTTTTCCTATATTTCAAATTTTGGGGTAATGTCCCTTTGTTTGAGTAGTACACCGGGTATGCCTATAAGGCTCATGAGTAAGATTTTTAGTCCCTACTCTAATAAGTTTATGGTGGTTTTAGTGATGATAATGTGTTAATTCCCTAATGAGGTAATGCATGTGAATCATTTAAGGATAGTAGGACGATTTCAAGGAAGAAGGTTGGGTGCTAAGTAGGTGAGATGGGAATTTTGGTAGTAAAAGGTTGCCTTCCTAGGTTATGTTGTGCCCAGTGATGGTATTAAGGTGGACTTTAGTTTGATAAAGGTGATTAGGGGTTAGCCTAGACCTTGACTTCCGGGTATTAGAAGCCTCTTGGGTTTAATGGGATATTACCAAGGATTGTGAGTAGGTTCTCTTCTATTGTTGTTTCTATGACTTAGTTGACCCTAGGTAAGGCCATGTCGTGATCGACATTTTGAGTAGGGTGATTTGATAGGTTCGGGAGTTGCTATTTCTTGTGTTATCCCTTGGTACTAGTATGATTCATGTGTAGGTGGGTTTCATTCATAGGTTTCATTCACCTATGAAGCTCAATTTTCCTTTTTATAAAAATTACATGATTTCAAGATGTATTTCATATGTGTATATATTATTATGAAATATGAACATGAAATATGTTGGGGTTTTGTTAGATATTGTTGATTATGCATAAATATTTATTTTGAGCTTATACTATGAAGTGATCTTTGTCTATTGAGACAACACATGATTCAAGCTATGAAATTTATGAACTATTGTGAAATTTTGATATGATTTACAAGTTACCCATGATGGGGTTTTACCATGATTTTGATGGGCTCATTTACATGATTTTAAGAAGTATTTATTTCACTATTTCATGATCTATACTCTTGCATTTTGCATGATTTGAACATGTCCTCATATGTGCTCACTAAGTGTTTGATGAAGTGCCAAGTTAAGAATTCTCAAGATATGTACATTTTTTACTAGTCAAGTGACTTCATGATGAATATAGGCTATCAAGTATGTTATGAATTCATGAAATTATCTATGATTATGCAAGCATGAAGTCAACCCCTTTTCAAAAAATTATTTTCAAGAAAACCTACATGGATTTTACTTATTTTAATCTGGGATTTGAATATTATGATTCCTAAAATTCTATTGATGCATAGATAGTGTTTATTTGATGATTTTAATGTGATTTAAACCGTTATATGAGGATTTAATTTGGATTTATGAAGTTATAAGTATGCATGTTCTCTTTTGAAATCATTTATGCATGAGAGATTACACTTTGGATTTAAATATGGAATTAATTATGTTCACTTAAATTCATATTATAAATGTTGATTTTAAATGGAGTCTTAATTACCCATATCGATTTCCTCATTGTTCATAGCCTATGCATTCGTGTATATGGATGATTTTGTAAAATTATATTATGGGTAAGCCCAATTTCATTTTATGGTATGATATTGATAAAAGGTTGGTTATGATAATATTGTGATCATATATATATATCTTTGATTTTGTCTCTTTAAGCATTTTGGGTGCTTGCACTATTTTGTTTATGAATGGGATATTCCTATGCATGAGTATTATGACTATGAAATTATGGTTTTGGCATTTGAGCCTAAGTATGAATTATTATGAAGGGTGTTTGGCTTATAAGCCCAATTGTGCATTGAAATGATTTGGAAAAATGACTATTGCCTCTTTGAAAGTATGTACATGCATATTATGAGTATTCTTGTGGGATGACGACTTAGTTTGTTGTGTTAGGGGTCTTGGGGTAGTTTGGGCCACTTGCATAGCATATTTCCAATGAGTGTAGAACATGTAAGGTTGTAAGGATGGTCGATCTATTTACTCAATTACAATGGGTTAATCACTTCTCTAAGATTGATCTTTGGTTCGGGTTATGTCCCCAAGTGAGGATGAGGGTAGGTGATATCCCTAAGTGTCCTTTTCAGACTAGGAGTGAGCATTTTGAATATTGGTGGAGTTGTTTGGTTGGATTATGCATCAGTTATGGTTATGGGTTTCATGAATAGGGTCTTAAAACCCTACCTTGATATGTTTATGGTGGTCTCTAGTGATGAGGTATTGATTTGTTTAGAGCTTGTGAATCATTTGGGGATAGTGTTGAAGTCTTGGAGGATGAGAGGTTGTTTGCTAAATATGATAGGTGTGCATTGTGGATAGCAAGAAGGTGGTTGAGATTATTTAAGGATTATGAATGAGTGTGCATTACTTTTCCCCGGTAAGGCTAATCTTGTAGTTGGTGCTCTAGGTAGCCTAGCATGTGTGGATAGTGGTGGCAAGAAGGAGACTAGTGGGATCCATCGATCGGCTAGATAGGGAGTTAGGTTGAAGGAAGTAGATAATGGTGGTATAGTGTTCTTGGTGGTTCCAAATCTTCTTGGGTTAAGAGAACTAGATTGCATAAGGCCTTGATTTTTTCCTTATTAGATTTGGAAGTTTTGGGTGAGAGAATGATAGAGTGGAGGTTGTCTCCCAAGGGGGAGATGGTGGCTATGGTACCAAGTGGGTTAAGTGTATTTAACAATGACAATTGAGTTGAGGAATGTGAGTCCTTATAGAGTGTAGAGGGATGTTGGTAAGGCTGCATAAGTTGTGAGAATTGCCTATGGATGTAGATATGGTTCGTCCAGTTCTTCATGCTTCTAGGTGGATGTGATATGTTGGTGATTTAAGTGTTATAGAACACTTTGAGGTTATTGGTGTTAAGGAGGGTAAGTTGGTTTAAGAGACGGTCCCGGTGGCGGTGTTGGATGGATGAGTGGAAAAGTTGTTTGATAATAATGTATTGTTCTTCAAGGTCCTTTGGGAAGAGGCGTCTGTTCGTATGTGTCTCTCGGGAAGATGAAGCGGGCATGGAGGAGAAATATCCATATCTCTTTCATTCTATTCAAGCTTATGATAACATGTCAAGTCCTTTTTATGATTTCAAGTCTTCCATTTCAGTCCCTATGTCATTCATATGCATTCATGTTTAAGTTGGCAAGTTTATGATGATTTTACACTTATGCTAAGATTTTGAAAATGGTGTTTTAACATAATGTTGCATTCTTGTTGGGGCTGATTTGTTTATGTTGACTCTTGTCATGTACGTTTCTTTTACATTCGGGGACGAATGTTCCCAAGGGGGAGATATTGTAATGACCCCAAAAAGTGCTAGAAAATATGCCTCGAAAGTGTCCGAAATCATAATTTTCATATATCTAAAAATACATTAAATATTTTTAAAATATGACTTCATATTCTTGTTTACGGGGTCAAATTGAGTGGGGAATGGTCTAACCTAAATTTTAGAGCAACCGTACCAAAATCTGAAAATCGCAATAAACGTTATCTAGGAGGGTCAACTTTGAAGGGGCATATCTCTTAGCACACAAAATATTAATTTCCCGCAACCTACCAAATTTAAGCTCATTGAATTAGTTTTCCAGCGCACTTGGTTTCACCTCATTCTGAGTTCGATTGAAGGATTTATGCCCATTTTCGTAGAACTCGTATTTGCAGAAATTCAAATTCCAGTAAGCAATCCGTATTTTGGTCTTGTTTTTCTTGACTTCGGTATAAGACTTTTGGGCCTAAGGATTCCCACACTTGAAAGTACATACACTTAGCCTTATTTCACCCTTATATCATCCTAAACATTCCCCAATATTCAGTCAAACACTTAGACTCATATTTCACCCTAAATTCAAGTCCCAAACTGAAGACCAATCTTAAGGATTTCTTCAACGATATCACTCAAGCTTCAAGTCTCCATTTAAAGTCTTCTTCAAGAACTTCTCAGAAGCTAAGGTATGTGGTATTGAACCATTGGGTCCTTTCACCCATGGTGCCTAAGTCTCCTTTTTACTAATATTGCGTGATTTAAATTTGATTTTACATGTGAGTCTTGTATATTGAGAAATTTACTACACAGTGATTTTAGTTCATGAAAGTATGGTTGTTTTAGCATGTTTTGAGCTT
>JAOTQR010008686.1:0-18346 GCA_025774065.1 Solanum ossicruentum
TATAAAGAAGTTCCACTTAGTAGGTGATTACGTGTCCTTATCGGGCACTGGTCACGACCCCAGGGAGGGGTGTGACAACAACTAAGCAAAGGCAACAAATAAGAGAGACAGAAATATAATTAACCAAAAGTATACATAAATCCCTCCCAGAATCTAGAAGTCACTAATATAGAGCTGCTATATACAAAAAATAAAGAGTATAACTCCTAAAAGTGGATGAAATATACAGAGGTTTGGCTAGTCTCAAAATATATACAAAAGATGGGCCAGTAAAAAGGAGACAAAATGATCCAAAAAGTCCATGTGTTCACCTTAGTTTTCGATGTGGGCTATTGTAGGCTTGATCTATCCGCGCTGATGGTTGGTTTTTTCATGCTTGAAACTACAATTATCCTTACTTTTACGGATGAAAGTTCTTTTAATAGTGGATGTTGTAATAACTCCAGTGTCATTTTCCTTATACTACATCATTTCCACTATTAAAGCATTCTAATAACGACCCCAAGTCATTTATGAGCTTTTGGTACTGGTAGCTCGATCGCCCGGTTGTTCGTTTGGGAGTTGTGTAGTTTTCATTGTTTTGCAAGACCTTATATCTTAAAAAGTTGGCTTTTATGCACAACGTGGGTAAACAACCTTAGAATGCTATTTCCATTAGCTCTAGAATAGCCAAATTAGACTAAAAGCATGGTCGGTTTGAGAACCAAGGCCTTCGGTGTGAGTTTGTATCGAATTTTACAATTTAGCTTTACAAATTGACCAACGATTGAATTTGGTCAACGTTCTTGAAAAATGTACCCAAATAAAAATTCAGACTATGTGGTTAGATCTAAAATATCGAGCTTGGTCTAGATCAACTCTTTATTCAATTCTCGATGCTTTCGGACTCATTTTGAGCCCTCAATGGAAATTGGCTAAAAATGATCGTGGGAGTGGGATCTACGTTGTAATGACCTCATATGGATATTTTGACTGCACCATTGAGTTTGAAATGTCAAATTGATAGAGCAGATGGCAGAGGGGGAGGCCGACAGGGCCACTTTTTTGCTGCCCCAGCTAAGGTCGAGGCTAAGACGTCAGGCAATATGATCACAGGTGCCATTCTATTATTTTAGTAGGCTACTTTAGGCTTATTTGATCTAGGTTCCACTTACTCATATATATATCTGTACACTTTGCTTCCCATTTGGCTATTAACTCAGAGTTATTACAGGCGTCATTACATGTTTCTGCCCATATAGAGGATTCTTTAGTAGTCAATCAAGTATGCAGATCCTGTATGACGACTATTCAGGGGTATCATACGCGGGATAATCTTATTGTGCTTGATATGTTAGATTTTGATGTTATTTTGGGCGTGGATTGGTTATCTCCTTATTATGTAGTTTTGGATTATTATGCCAAGACCGTTACTTTAGCCTTGCTTGGTATTCCCTTGATCTTGTGGCAGGGTGTTTATAGTTGCACACCGACAGGGATTATATCATTTATGCGAGCCTAGAGGCTGGTTCCATTAGGGTGTTTAGCTTATGGGCCTATGGTGTCAGTTCCAAAAATACTCATGGGTGATGGGAGGTCACTTGAGCAGAAGCATGGTAGGTGATGTCACGCCCAAGATACAACTATATTTCAAGGTCAAACTGATCGTCAATAGTAAAAACCAAACCAAGGTTAGGGTCGAATCTCACAGGGAATATGGGGCTTTGACAACTTGATTCACTAATAATCAATTCAAATACAAGTAACTCAATTCTCAAGGAAGGGAAGGTTTTGCAATGGTTGATAGAAAATTAAACTAAACTAATAAAGAGGAGACAATCAAATTGAAGAGCAACTTGGGTAATTGTGCTCCCCATGATTCACTAACTTAAACACCCGGATAACACAACCTCAATTGGGATATTGCATGCAGGACGGTAATTTAGGTTCTTACAGCCCTCTTCTAAAGGTAAAGGTAGAATTTCACTATGCCGCTTGATCAGCTACCATAGTGTGCCAAACTAAGCATTACCTATTATCCTAGTCAACCTCTCCTTGGTTGGGTTTGGTTGATTAGACGAGAACATATCAATCGAATTTTGTTAGCCATTCCCTTTTCCTATTCATCTGTACTCGGGCCGGGATCATGACACTATGTGGGGTTCAATGTTGGCCACCATTGAACAACATGCAAAATGAAGGAAAATGGATAATACATGCAAATACCCAACTCAATAAGTGCAAATAATCTGAGTTTTCTAAGCTAGCTACTCATGCTTTCCACAACCCCAAGTTGTAGGTTTAGCTACTCATGACTTGGGCAAGCAAACAAATAATGAATAAAGAAAACATAGTTAATAGCTTACCCAAGAAGAATGAAGAACAATAAAATCACCTTTGTATTTAGAATCACAAGCCTGAATGATGTAATTAATCCATAAGTGAATCCAATCTCCAAATTTGAGTCTCCAAAGAAAATCCTAGAAATCTACTCTAGAATATTTGTGCTCTCTTATTCTCTACTACTCAATAATCTCCAAAAACTATGAAAAACTGTGCTCAAAACCTAAAAATATACTATTTATATTATTTATAAACAAGTCCCCAAAATTAAATAGAAAATCTGGTTGGCGTCTGCTATAGATCACAGTTACGACTCGTATGGTTCCCTGTGAGCTATAATTGGGCTTTCGTGGTCAGCATTTTGCAGTTTGGACTTCACTGGTATGATACATTCTTATGACTCATAGTCTGGTTTATGTCTCATAGTGCCTTCTCGTAGTCTACATTTGTATCTCTTGGTCCAATCTTGACCAACACTGTAACTTGTTACGACGCCACCCTTTACGAATCGTAGAAGGAAATTTGACTTATACCTAGGGCTCATATGGCTAAACTTCAAATTTTCAAACTTTGCTTTTGAAACACTGTAAGTTTATACAAGACCATCTCTACGACTCAGGTTGGGCTATGACTCGTAGTGGGGCCTGTATGACTTGAAAATCAGCAAAATCTGTAACTTTTCCCAAAATTAAGCCAACCTGCATTTCCTATAACAACAAACACAAAAACACATAAAAACCACAAAAGTCGTATTGAGAACACATAAAATCTCAGGTTTTAGGCATCAAATGTATTGTATTTTGACAGCACATTAATACCCTCAACTTAGAATTATTGCTTGTCCTCAAGCGACGACTCAATCTAAATAGATAATAAAGTGACACATAGCAATCAACCCAATGACATATACTATACTCAAATCCATCTCAGGTAACTATATCAGCATTTTCAAAACAGGATCATGTAGCTTTTTAGTGAACGAAACCATATTGATGCATTTGACAATATAACTATGACAAGCAAAGGTATATCAACAATTCACAATCACTGAACAAGTAAAATATTGACAACGCAATGCAAATGCCCTCATAAGAAAGAAGTATTTTTTAACACTCAATGAAAATTCCAGAATTTAACCAAGGGACTGTGCAAGTACACTCACTCTCACAAATGACATTCATGCATGATGACCAATACCATAGGCTTACCTATATACTCATGACTCGTACTTTTGACTAATTGGGCTAGGATCACTTTAGGACTTTATAAGCTTGTAACCTAGGCTCATAGGACTTTAGTGTGGCATTTTGGACAATTGGTGACTGAAGGCCAACCTTGAACCACACTTTTTTGACACTTTCACCTTGACACCCAATCATTTCCACCTTATTCTCCCTTTATTCTTCATATTCAAGCTTTTTTGGGTATTTTCTTCACATTTTCAGCTTTTTCCTTTTCACACATCATTTTGCTTTTTCAACTCATTCTAAGGTATCTTTTTCTTTTACCCGGTGCATGATTCTCCTCTTTTTCTTTCTATTTCCAACTCACCACCTCATTTTTACTATTTTATTCTTATACTAGTCACCCTCAACTTAGCTTTTTAGCCTATATCGAAGTGCACAATGTCTATTCCCCAAACTAGGTCCCCTTTTGGTAGCAACCCTCATCTTAGGCTTTTTTCCTCAATCAAGGTTCACAATGTTCAAGGATTTACCAGGGCCAATTTCAAGGTATTTCACTAAACAATAGGCTAATTAGCTGTTAAGAAAGAAATGGTACATGTAAAGCTCAAACATTTGGAACAAAGGATTAATTTCTCATTTGGTCGGTCATTTAAGGTCAAAGTGGACTAATTCAAAGAATAAGGGCCTAAGATCCCTTCCTAGTCCATATAATCTCAAGTACAACTTAAAGTAACAGGGCAAGTTCTGAATTAGCATATAATGCACAAACATACCAAAATCAACTCACACATACATGCCATTAAATACAAATCCAACAAAAACTCACAAATCATGCTTCATCTATCAAATTGCCGTCACTTAGTTATAACAATATCGCCAAATCATTCAAACATGCAAGGTTGAAATAACAAATACTCAAAAATTTTGATGGGTACCAATTTTCAAAATATTTCATAAAACATCCAAAACAAGATACATGCCATGATTTCAACTATTATATACTACAAATGTTATCTAAGACATCCTACACATGCCGGTTTAACAAAAATATAAATATCTATGAGGAAAAAGAACACAGACAAGAAAACCTCGAGATCAAAATTTAGGTAGCTATGGACTAAAAGTTACTAAAACTTCATCCTAGCCCATGGCAACCCACACCCCATCAAAAAAATTGTACGTTGTCCTTAATGTACAACACCAAAACCAAAATAAATACAAGGAGTCAACAAAACAAACACATCTTGGTGCCTAAGCACCAGCCTCTGGCTGCCTCTGATAATCTCCCTCCGGAGGGGTAGTCCGCATCGCAACTGTATTGGATAAGCCAATACCCAACAATCTATCCTTCTCCTGGGCAAGCCTCTACTCTTCTTCTTCTCTCGATTCCCTCAAGATTCACCCTAGCTCATCTTCGTCTGCTTCCTCATCAATCTCGGAGGTCTTCTGACACACCCGCCCCTCCTCTACATCATCATCCTTATTAATGAGTCTCTTTTCAGGGGCACGTTATGGGCAATCCTCTGAAGTAAAAAGATCAAATAGTGGAACCTCTAACGGTGTAGACTTAGGAACTGTAACTGGAGTCGCTAATAAGGAAGTCAAGTCAGCTAATCTCCTCCTATGCCTGAGCCATTTATGCCAGAGCCACAAGTTGAGGGTTTGACAACTGCTGCCACTATAACTCCAACTACTACTACTAATAAGGGACCACAGCAGTCTGAGGCAGTCGACATTGAGAGAGGTCCCATTTTAGTTGCACATGCACCAAAGGCTTCTACATCACAGGTTTCCACACCGTGCATGGTTCACATGTCTGCGATTGCTTTTCCGGCCATGGTGCAGAGGTTATCACGTGCTGAGGCTCAGTTGTCTTGACTTATGTAAAAGATTAGGTCGTGGGTCCGGTAGACAGTTGAGGAATTGAAAACTCGATACAAGGCATTCACCACTTTCACAATTGACCAGCGTATTGCTACAAAGGATGCCTGCATTGACGCCTTTGAGGAGCAGGTACAGAAGAGATTAGCTGAGGCCCGCCAACAGACTTATCAACCTTTTGTGAGGCCCGCCAACCCATCTCAAAAGCTCTATCCTCTGTGCCGCATTCTTACCAATCATAGTTGTCCTAGTCTGTCTCAATCGACAATAAAACTCAGCTGTAGAATTTGGTATGCACTACATAGGACCAAACAAAACATGGCAGATTGTCTCCTTCGATATGTCAAACCGTCGTCCTCTCACTAATACTTCTCGTAATCTAGGTCTAGTCTAGAGGTTTCTTCCCTTTGGGAAGATCCTAAAGTATGGTGGCTGCATAAAGTTCCCGCACCATGAGAGGAGAATAACAATCAAGCTTAGCAGTCAGCCACCCGAGCCCATGTTGTGTCACAGCTTCCTCAAATCCCAGGACATGGCTCAATCCAATATCAATCAAAAGGGACTCCTCATAAATTGGCCGCACGACCTCTTTGGCTGTAGACCCTTATTGAATATAGTCTTTATGCCCTTGACACCCCATCAATGAGTTACAAGATTTGGTGTGGAAGAAGCAGATGGGGCCACCGAGGACTGTGCATCTTCTTTGACCAGAGAAGCCTCTTTAGAACTAGACTCCATATGTGAAGGAGTCATTTATGGCATACTTGATCAGACTCATCACTATTTCCCTTCTTCTCAGACTGAGAGGGACTATCATCTCAGACCTAGATTTGAGCAGCTCTCGTAGCAGCCCTAGTTTGAGGCATTCGTGCCTCTGGATCAAGACAAACATTATAGACCTCATTTGACCCACTCAGTTGGGCCTAATTGTTGTCTGAGTATTCATTATCTGAAGGCTCATCAACAAGTCTCCTTTTAAAGGTGTTAATTATTGTACGTTTACTCTTGGGGGCCATGATACCTGAAAATAATTATAAGCAAATTATAATTAGCACTAAACAAACAACAGAACAAAAATAAACAAAAAAGAAAAACAAAAGAAAAAAATGCTTAGACCAGTTGCAAATGACAGATATGGGAGCCAGGTACAACTAGTAGTTGGGACTACGAGTTGTACAGTGACCTCGTAATCCACAGGTGTGAAAATTTATCAAACACTGGAACTTGATACAAGACATAGTTACGACTCATAGCCTTGGCTATGGGTCGCAGACTAGTCTCGTACAAGGTTCTAGGGACCAAATTTAAAACAGGCCCAAGTCCATGAGACCCAACTATGGTTTATTGAGGGTTCTACAACTCGTAGATGGGTATCGTATGTTGAGTACTTAGGGATTTTGGGTCACGGTTACTTTCTAAGAGAGGCAACTACGAGTCATAGACTCATCTATGAGTTGTAGAAGACTTCCATAGTAGAACACAACAGGTACCCGAAGTACATTAACTCACCACATAGACTTTACGAATAATTCATCTATAAACATAACAACAGTGAAGCAATATCATGACATTCATATGCCAAGCACAAGTTAACATGAAACCTTCAACATCATATCACAACAAAAACCTACCCCAACAACAAGGATATAACAATTTATACACATTCAAGTCGATATCCCCAACTAATTCCTACATGCACCCATATCACCGCCTCCAAATCTAACAGAAGAATCAATTGCAAACATTCAAAGTCAATTGGGGAAATGGTTCAACAAGTACATCAAGGAGTTACCAACCCAAGATTTCAACTACATCACCATAACCCACACATCATCATGCTACAATGACCTTGCAAATTACTGAACATTCATTACTGAATTATACTCATTTGATTAATAATGAACAAAATAGCATGATCATCCAATTTATACTAACACAAGCAAACCTTTCGTTTAGGGGTTAACACAATGAATTTTATTCACAACAATCCTATCTTCTATTTCTTAATTTCAACTCAAACAAGAGGAATATGTCTTGGCATTAATTTCATCTCAATCATCATTTAAAACTTTCAAAGCAATGAAATTTTTGAAGGTTAAAATTTACCAAGAGACATACCTTATGAAAAGACAAACATAATGAGACAAAATGGATGGAATGATGCTCAAACCCTAGCTGCTAGAATTCTTGCCAGAACTTGGGGTTGGAGTGCTGGAAAATGATCAAAACAAATATTAGGGAAAATCGGGGTAATTTCTTGATGATTAGGGTTAAAGTTGGGGTCCAAAATGATTTTGACCCCTATTTATACCCTACCGAGTCATGATTAAAATTACACCAGGTCGGGTCTATGAAATTTTGACTATAAGTAATAGCTTGGGCTATGACTCGTAGGTCTTGGTCTCGTAGACCATCCATATCTTAGAAAAAATTTAAAAAATATACCTGGTCACTACTAACCCTATTAACGACTCGTAGCTTGGATTACTAGTCGTAATGTTGGCTCGTAGCTGGAGTGCTAACTTCAAGTGATCACCGCAACTCTCTATGAGTCAGAACTACGAGTCATAACATGTAATACGACTCGTAGGCCTAGTCCCAGAGACTGCTTCAGCTGCAAATCTCCGTAATTTTTATCATTTTATTCAACAGCTGCACATTTTTCTCAAAACACACCATTGTCCCAAAATACAACCAATCCAATGTCTAAAAATAACAATCAACACACAATCACAATACTACCTAAGAATCCACAAAATGAAAATGAACTTAAAATCAAGCAAAGCATCAAAACCTCTTGGGTGCCTCCCATGTAGCACCTGATTTAATGTCACGGCATGACTTAGTCATCTTGAATGATCAAAATTCCTCAACGATCGACACTTCACTTTTTAGTTCATCAGGGTGCTTCATAGATTGACGAATGTCAAAAATAACTTCTGCATCATTTACCCTAAACTTGAGTTGACCAGAATTCATATACACCAGAGCTCTTCCTGTGGCGAAAAACGGTCTTCTTAGAATAATAGGGACTTCAAAATCAACCTCACAATCAAGAATTACAAAATCCACCAGGAACAGGAACTAATTCACTTTCACTAACATGTCATAAAGTATTTCCTCCAGCTTCTTGATTGACCTATCTGCCATTAATAACCTTTTTCTCATAGGAGTAGGAGAACTCAAACCAAGCTTTTTGAACACTACAAGAGGCATCAAATTGATACTTGCTCCTACATCACACAACGCTCTTGCAAACTCTATATTGCCGATGGTACAAGAGATGGTAAATGCACTGAGATCTTCTCTTTTCTGGACCAAAGATTTGGTGGTAATGACTCTACAATGTTGGAGATCTTGCGAAAGCTCTTGGCTCACCATGCGCTTTTTAGTCACCAAATCTTTCATGTATTTATCATACCCAGGCATTTTCTCCAATGCTTCAATAAGAGGAATGTTGATGGATAATTGCTTCAACATTGAGAGGAAATATTTGAATTTACCATCCCCCTCTTTTTGCCTGACTCTTTGTGGGAAGGGAGGAGGAGGCCTTGGGACGGTTTTGTCCTTCTCTAGCTCCTTAGACACTTTACTGATCAACCCATCCTTGTTGCCTTCATCTCTTTCATTTATACCCTTTTCCACACTTATCTCTTCATGTCCAATATCCACAACTACCGGCATTGGAGGATCAATAGTACTCTTGCCTCCCCTTGTCGTGATCGCCATATAATGCTTATCATTTTTCAGGTTTTGGACCGCATTTCTTGGCAAAGAACCTTTTTGGTGTTGATTTAGTTGAGTAGACAGTTGACAAAATTATTGTTCTAGTTTCTTGACTGCCATCGAATGAGACTCTATTTTCTGGTTTATACTTCAAATATCGAACTTTATCCCCTTCATAGTCTCATCTTATGTTTTGGCCTTTTTGAACAATCGATCAAACATCTCTTCAATTCTTGAATTACTAGCCCCAGCATCATGATTATGGGGTGGCACATAAGGAACATTCCTATAACCATCTCTTCTTCCCCACTCAGCTTCTGGCACCCTATCTCTCTCAAAATAGCCCCCACGGTTATCTCTACAGGCACCCTCTCAGTTGTAATTCTAATCTTGGTTCCCGGGACCATGACGCTAATAGTCTAGATTGGACCCTGGGGTGTTGTTCTGAAAATCCATCTCTTGATCTCTAACAAAGCAAACATCCCCATCATAATAGTGCTCCTCATACATGAGCGCTCTAGGAGGTTGGTGAACTACTGCATGTACTCTTTCATGATTTTGCTTAACCATCAAGTCCATACTCGTTCGGAGTTGAGCAAATTGTTGTATGATCTCCTGGTTGATTTTAGCTTGCTCTGAACTAACATTCACCATACATGAGCTCCTTGTAGATGTTCTCTCCCTTTACCCCCATGCTCTGTTGGTCTTGACTACTTGCTCCATCCTCTTTGCTATTCTTGTGAACGGTTAATCTAAGAACATGCCTCCTATGGTGATATCGGCACGAGCTTGACTATTCTCATTAAGTGCCTAATAGAAAATCTTCACTAAGGCATCGTCCACGATCTTATGGTCTAGAACACTTCTCAAGCACTTGGTAAACCTCTCCCACATTGTGTTAATGGTATCACCTGGCAGTTTCCCAAAGTTGTTATTTTGATCCTTCAATTTAAGCTTCTTTGACCTTGGAAAGTATCTCTCCAAGAAGGCTCTTTATAATTCTGCCCAACTGGTGATTGAGCTCTTTGGGAGTTCTAATAGCCCAACTGCTGCATTAACAGTAAGAGATAGAGGGAACACACGTAATCCAATGGTATGCATAGAAAGATTCTGTGTACCCATCACACTCTTGCACATAAAAGTAATATTGTGCAGATGGCTATGAGGATCCTTAGAAGGTAACTCTGTAAACAAACCATGGTTTTGAAGCATTTGGAGTATCCACTTGACACCGTGAACTTAGTGTTGGTTGGTAATGGTGGCAACACTATAGCTCATGTGATGCCATGTCCATGAGATTCAACCGGTATTGGTTCCATCCATAGGCATTCTCGTTTAAATCCCTATGGTATGGCCTATTTTCCTTTGGTGGTGGATTATCATCTCTACCAACATCATCATCATTTCGCTTCATGACTTCATCAACCGCAATATTCACATTTGCTTGGGCCATTGTCCGAACAACACATTGGATATCTAAGTTAATTGGAGCTAATGGTCCGCCTTGGCTCCTTTTATTGGGTATACACACCTAGTATACCCTGCAAAAGAAACTAAACAACCAAAAACAAAAATAAAAGTAAAGTACAAGAGAACTAAGAAATTAACACTTAAATTAGACTACTAGTGAAACCAAATGAAAGCATCGCTTTATTGCCTGGCAACGATGTCATTTTTCTTGATGTCACCCCCAAGATACGACTATATTTCAAGGTCAATGTGATCGTCAATAGTAAAAACCTAACCAAAGTTAGGGTCGAGTCCCATAGGGAATATAGGGCTTTGACAACTTGATTCACTAATAATTAATTCAAATACCAAGTAACTCAATTCTCAAGAAAGGGAGGGTTTTGCAATGGTTGATAGAAAATTAAACTAAACTAATAAAGAGGAGAGACAATCAAATTGGAGAGCATCTTGGGTAATTGTGCTCCCCATGATTCACTAACTTAAACACCCGGATAACACAACGTCAATTGGGATATTGCATGCAGGACGGTAATTTAGGTTCTTCCAGCCCTCTTCTAAAGGTGAAGGTATAATTTCACTATGCCGCTTGATCTGCTACCATAGTGTGCCAAACTAAGCATTACCTATTATCCTAGTCAACCTCTCCTTGGTTGGGTTTGGTTGATTAGACGAGAACATATCAATCGAATTTTGTTAGCCATTCCCTTTTCCTATTCATCTGTACTCGGGCCGGGATCATGACACTATGTGGGGTTCAATGTTGGCCATCATTGAACAACATGCAAAATGAAGGAAAATGGATAATACATGCAAATACCCAACTCAATAAGTGCAAATAATCCGAGTTTTCTAAGTTAGCTACTCATGCTTCCCACAACCCCAAGTTGTGGGTTTAGCTACTCATGACTTGGGCAAGAAAATAAACAATGAATAAAGAAAACATAGTTAATAGTTTACCTAAGAAGAATGAAGAACAATAAAACCACCTTTGTATTTAGAATCACAAGCTTGAATGATGTAATTAATCCATAAGTGATCCAATCTTCAAATTTGAGTCTCCAAAGAAAATCCTAGAAATCTACTCTAGAATGTTTATGCTCTTTTACTCTCTACTACTCAATAATCTCCAAAAACTATGAAAACAGTGCTCAAAACATAAAAATATACTATTTATATTATTTACAAATAAGTCCCTAAATTAAATAGAAATTTGGTCGGCATCTGCTATGGCTCGCAGTTATGACTTGTAGGGTGCCCTATGAGCCGTACTCGGACTTTCGTGGTCAGCATTTTGCATTTTGGACTTCACTGCTATGATGTATTCCTGCAAGTCATAGTTTGATTTAGGACTCATAGTTCCTGCTCATAGTCCACACTTGTATCTCTTGGTCCAATCTTGATCAACACTGTAACTTGCTAAAAGGCCACCCTTTACGAATCGTAGAAGGGACTATGACTCGTACTTGGGGCTCGTATGGTTGAACTTTAAATTTTCAAATTTTGATTTTGAACACTCTAAGTTTATACGAGATCACCTCTATGACTCGTACGTTGGACTACGACTCGTAGTGGGGCCCGTATATCCTGAAAGTCAGCAAAATTTGCGTCTTGTTCAAAATTGAATCAACTTGTATTTTCTACAAAAACAAACACAAAAACACATAAAAACTGTAAAAATCGCATTAAGAACACACAAAATCCAGGTTTTAGGCATCAAATATGTTGTATTTTGATAGCAAATCAGTAGGTGCTGTTACGACCTAAGAAATTGAGTCGTGACACTCGTGTCATTATGGAAAGATAAATTGTGAAGGGATTGGGTTAAAATGATTTTGGGTAGTGACTTAGAAAATTTTAGACTAAGCCAGATAGGGATAGAATTTGAGTCAGGCAAGGTCTAACATAATTTAGGAATGGATTATGAATTATTTTTAAGTATGAATTAATTTTTTCAAATATCTAAACATTAAGGAGTCCATACGACACAGAATGGAATTTGGATGAGTGAAAATCACCAAAATGAATTTAGCGTGAATGGGTTGATTTGGAATATCAAGAGAAGAATGTATGTTGTGAAATTGGGACTTTTGGGGTACATACAGAGTCTCTGATTGAATGCAAGCTACTATAGTAGGATGCTTTACATAAACATTTTAATAGTTTTATAGGTGCTATATCAATGTTATAATAGTTGTGCAGGTGTTATAATAGGATTTCAGTCGTCGTAGCATGGTTTGACTGCTACACTGATAAAGCGAATTGGACTGCAAAGTGGGGTAGGTCAGAATGTTATGTAAAAATACTCAAAACTGATCATATTTGGCCATCTCATTTTAGGGAACTACAAGAGAGACTTAGGGAATTTTTCATTCATTTTCCTATGCGTTTATTGACTAAGATAAGTTAATTACTTTCTCAACTTGTAAATTTGATTCATAAGCTTTAGAATCCATTAGAATAACATTAGGAAAGGGTTTTAATTCAAAATTGATGGTCGAAAGCTTAATTTGGGTGGGATGATCATGAAATTAGCCTAGACTTAAGATTAAGCTTTAATCTGAATTTTTTGTAGCTATTGTTCATTGATTATTGTATTTATTATTTGTTTTAGATAAAGAACAAGTTAGGATCATAACAAGGGAAAAGCTTGGGTTACATAGAGTTTTCAAGTCTTAATTCGACGTTGTGATGTCTTATGTATTTCTAATTTATGTATTTATGCATGTGTATTGCTTTGTAGTATTACTTGTGCAATGCATGTCAAGAAAATCAAAATGCTAGGTTGAAATGACATCATGTTGATAATTTCATGCAATGAACTTGTTTACCTTATTTGTGGCTTCATGTGTTATTGTTCATTATAATTTCATTATGATTGCTAGTTAACTTGGGTATCACGCAGATGATGGTACACTAATGTGATAAATGGTTAACTTGGCACCACGTTGCTAGAATAACATTACTAATGAGTAGATCAAGTATCATGCAATTTCACTAATAATTTATGTATGATTTCTATGAAAGGATCGGAATATGCATATTGTAATCATGTGGGACATGTGCTATGCATTGTTGACTCGAGATATTAAGGTTGGAAATCTAGCATTTATTGTAAGTGTTTATAAATGTGTTGGCTATGTTTTACTATACTATAGTTTGTTCATTTATATTAATGATTTAGACTAGCTATGTGACTCTACCAGTACATAGTGATTATGTACTGATACTACACTTGCTCTTTCCTTAGTGAATATAAGAACTTTTCTAGAAGTAAGACCTCAGTAAGGAAACTTGACATTTGAATCCAAGGACGAGTTATTCTTTTTAGGTTGCGATTGATTCCTCTTAGTTCTTGTTCCTTTTTTTGAACTTAGGCATTATTATACTCTAATTTTATGTTTATTATTTTAGGGTTACATCCAATATTATTGAATTTATTTTGTTAGAATTTTGATACTATGCCTTTCAAATTCCAGGAAGCATTTTTCATAGATGTTTTCTTATTGATTGAGTTTATGGAAACTTAGTACTTGATTGTTCATGGAATATTTTAATTCTTATTTTACATGTTTTAGTTCTTGAATTTGGTGCTGATCGGTTAAGTTTAGCTAGAAGTTAGATCTCTCACCAGAGGGTTAGTGTGGTCGCCACTCACAGTGGTCTAGATCATGACAAAGTTAGTATCAAAGTCTTAGATTTGTTAATCTCATTGTACTAAAATGAGTCTAATAGAGTCTTATGGAATGATACGAAGAAATCTATACTTTTATTTAGAGGTTACAAGACTTCAGAAAAATTCTCTGTTCTTTCTTTATGCGATAACTTGAATCCAACTGATATTTGATGATCCAAATTAATATCTAGCTTCTTTCACTCTTTTGTTAACAGATTGTTGATACACTATGAAATGGTGCAACGATAGTAGCTACGATGGTGGATCCAGAAGCAGAGAATATTAGAGGTAGAGACAGGGGTATGGGCAGAGGTAGAGGAAAGGAGACAACTACCAAGGGTGAAGCTTTGATCGAGAATATACCAAGGAAAGCGACCCCTCCATATCCACAAGATCACGTAGAAGAAGAGATTGAGATAGATATTGAAGAGAATGAGGAGCCAGAGGTGAGAGCATACGTTAGAGTTGTAGGTCCTACTTTGGGGGTGGTTTAGCAGATATTGTCTTTTCTAAGTGGGCTGCCAAATACTGAGTCACTCCCATGATGCAAGCTACTCTAAAACTAGTTATCCATTATGTTATTGCTAAGGTCCCTAAGGTAGATAGGGAGCCTGACAATGATTCCTTCTTTCATTTATTTTTTGGCCCTATGATAACTGAAATAAAACATGAGTCTTTGAAGATAAAGCCTTAAATATTTACAATTCTAAGAAAGAGGATGCCTATAAATTCATCCTAAACAACTATGGGTGGCTTTATAAGTTAGGCATTATACACCTGCATAGGGTTGAATCTGTCACTTTCTAACTTTAGGGTGAAAGAAAAGAAATGGTGGAGAACTTTGTTGGAATGTAGATCACTAGTCTTACTTTCATTCACTTGGAATCAGTTTCATGCTCCGTTCTTGGAAAAGTATATATCTCGCACTCTAAGAAATCAAAAGAAGGATAAATTCATGATCCTTGACTATAGCCACTTATAAGGCTAAGTTTCATGTCTTCTACTGTTATGCTACTTAGGTAGTGAACACTGAGGAGGAGAGAATTTAATTGTTCGTCAAAGGTTTGATTCTATATTTACAAGTATTGTCTGTGCACATGACCTCAACATGTAGGAGCTTCAATCAGGTTACTAAGTGAAGAAGATAAAGGGAATTTAATAGGATAGAGGCAAAGGCGTTGACTACGAAGCCCATAAATGTGGCCAAGTATAACAATTCATATTCTAGGGTTTCTGGTATTTTCATCCCATCTGATTTAATTAGCTATGCGTTCTTCTGTGGGAAGTTATTAAAGAGTTTCATAATAGTCTCTAACTTAGGGTGGTCATGGAGTTTCGTATGCATCAACGAATAGACTCTCACTTGATCACAGATGCTTTCATTATAGTGAGCAGGGACACATCAAGAGGGATTGTCCCACAGGTAAACTATCAACTAGATTTAGCAGTAGACTGAAATAGTGGTTCAAGTAGGTAAAGATAATTATGGTAGAGAACATCCACAAGGTGGGAAAGGATGTAATTAGGGAGGATATAGAGGCCAAAGGTAATGCAGGGCAAGAAGTGGCACCACCAGGTAGAGGAGTTGTCTGTATCGATGATCGAGTTTAGTGTTATACTTTTTTGGGTAGACCAGAGGCTGAGGCATCAAATGATGAAATAACCCTATTCTTATTTGTTACTAGATGGCTATAGTGTTATATGATATACGTTCTACTTATTTGTATATCTGTTAGAGTTGCTTTAGGATTTGAACTGGTTTATGAAAGTCTTGATGTCATTATATATGTTGCAACCCTAGTTGGAGAGTCTACAATAGTAACTCATATATATCATACTTGTGCTATTCTATTTGAGGGTATGCAAACTTGGATAGATTTAGTCATAATGAATATGGTTGACTTTGATGTGATCCTAGGAATGACTTAGTTGTTCCTCCATTATGTTGTTCTTAACTGTAATGCTAAGATTATGACTCTATAGATCCCAGGGAGTGAAAGATTAGAGTGGAAAAAAGTGCATATGCCAAGATCTAAACTTGAGATCTCATTTGCATTCTCTAGTACTCATGCTTTATTAATAAGTACTACTTTTCAGTCTTAATTTATATGACATTCTTCTCTTTTTAGGCCATATCAAAAGAATATCCTCTTACTAAACTTAGAAATTGATTAACTTTAAAATTTGTCATTTTTCCTTAATGAAATGATTTTCAACTATATGAATATCTTTGACCGATTTTAGACGATAAATTTCCAAAATTATATTTTTTTTCTTAAATATCATGTCAAATTAAATGCTACCACATAAAATAAAATGAAGAAAATTTAATTTATAAATTAGTTGAAGGACAAAAAAGAATATGTAGTCCCGGTAAAATTAAAATTTGATTTTAGGAGTTGGCGTTCAGTATATCACTTAGTTTGTTTAAGTTCTTTTCCTAAAAAGACAGACATTTGTTTAGAAGTCATCTAATATCTTGAACTAAAATATAGAATTATTTTATCTCATATATGATTAGCACACAATATTTTAGAATCTCTAATTCTATATTCCCTATACATAGATATCACATAGTCCCAAGTCTATTAAAAAAAGCTCACGAATGACAATATATAAGTTTAAGTCTATAAAGATTAAAAAACTCCTAAACCAAGAAATTAGTATAAATTTTTTAAAAATATGCAAAATAAATATTCAAGACATAATTAACATTTTCATTATAATTTTAGTGGAGAGCCAAACTTCAACCCTTGTTCTTGCTTTTCTCTTGCACACTCAAAACTCATCCTTTGGTATCTAGTTTGAAATTAAGTTATATAAGTATTAAATTATGTATAATTAATATTATATTTGATAGCTAATTCAAAAGTAAATTATTCATATTTAAAATTTAAAAAATATTTAATTTATAATTTAAAATTTTGAATAACTAATACATGAATAACTAATTTTGACGTAATTAATATTTATAAAAGATAATACATAAATTCACTTCTAACTATTTCTAATTAATATCTACATTATTAATACATGAACTACTCTAACAACTACTAAACGACTCCTTACTTTGTTTCTTCTAATACAACGTGCATGACATATATATATATATATAAAGAATCATATATTTAAATAATTATCAAATCATATATTTTCTTATAAATTTAAAGAATCAAAATAGGAAAGGGGTATATTTGCAAAAAGACCCATTTTATAAAACAACCGATTTGGTGTGGTTGTATGGTTACTTTAATAATATCTTCTCATGTTTTATTTTACTTATTATTTAATAATTTTATTTTATTATTTATTCTGTCTTTTCATTATGTCTACCTCAGACCTTGTTATTTCTAAGTAGAGTATCATTTAAATTATGGATGTATGACATTCTGTAACAACGTAGAATAATGCAATCTGTGCAAATATTATATTCATTGAAACAATACAGTATAATACAATACAATACATTACAACATAATATAATACATTATAAATACATTATAAAACAATTGCAACCATCCAAATAAAGTGTGAGACTCATCAAAAAACTGCTCAGAAAGCATCTTCCATCGCAATGCAGATTAGATTTTGTTAGAGAACAGTGAACACAATGCGGAGAAGAATCATCTTGACTTGAAGTAGAACCAGTTTGCTCCATCGTTTCTTGGACCAAAAAGAATTGTTTAGAATATCTTATTTATAGTAATTCTCCACTATATTTCACAATGTTTCCCTATTGAAAATAAAGAGCAGCACTCTATTTGTAATAGGCAAAGCCTAATTTAATTGAAATTAGCAAATTATTTCTATATTATTTAGAATTAAATAAATATCAAATTCTACACAAATTTAGTTTCCTACTCCAACTTCAAATTATTATTCCAACATAATAGTATTTTACTTACTAATAAAGCACAATAATTAGATATAACAATCTGTGCTAGTTGGACTCAATATATATTAGGGATAATTACAATGCCATTTGGCCAAGTTACTGTAGCAACCCGAGAAACCTTACATGTGTAGGCGCCTTTTGGGGTAAAACCCAAGGGGATAAAACCGTGAGGGGGACGGTGATACGTAACGC
>JAOTQR010008717.1:0-18342 GCA_025774065.1 Solanum ossicruentum
CTTGCAATTGATAGCAACACCATTGCTTATGAAAATTAGATTGCCTACTTTTGTACGGGGACATGTAATTTTGTATGCTACAACATTTATTCATCTCAAACCGATAAATTATCATAAGCATTCTCCATTGCAACTAATTTTGGGTCAAGAATCTAACATAACCCATCTAAGAATTTTCGAATGTGTTGTATATGTGCATATGGCACCTTTACATCGCACAAAAATGGGATTCCAAAGAAGATTAGGAATATATGTTAGCTTTGAATCACCCTCCATTATACGCTATCTTGGATCATTAACTGGAGATATTTTCACTGCTCGATTTGCAAATTGTCGATTTGATGAGGCACTTTTCCCAAAATTAGGGGGAGAAGATATATAAAGATCTCAAAAGAGAAATTTTGTGGGAAAATCCATCATTGTCTTATCTTGATCCATGTGCTTCTATTTGTGAGCAAGATGTACAAAAGATTATTCACATGCAAAAATTACAAATCAAATGCTAAATGCATTTATAGATTTAAAAGGAATCACGACTCACCTCTACGAGAAGTAGAGTAGTTGAAAAGAAATAAAGTTGAAATTTACTCCGCGAATAAGCAATCTGAAATTCGTTCATGTAATAGTAAATCAGAAATTGACTACAGGAAAAGGCACATGTCATGGTAAACTTGAAGTTTACTCATTAGACATATATTGAAGAAATAAAATATTATTCAAGATTGTTTGTTCTCATGATAAGTTGATTGGATCAACTAATGCTGGGACTGAGTCCCTTAAATTTTGAAAGCATGAAAGGTAAATATGGGTCCATTCACCATCATGTGATATTATAAACTGATGAATCTATGAAAAAACCACATGCACATTTATTGTCAACCTAAAGTTTGACATTTGTGAAATTGTTTATGCAAAATAATTAAGTTAAGAGCACAACTTTCAGAATACGTTATCAAGATAATTCATCTTGATAATATTGATAAATATCCAAGTTGATTGGCGCTAAATGCCTCAAGTAAATGGTGAATAATTGCTTATGAGAATAAAGTTTCATGGTTTAAAATATAATAAAATACATATATAGATATGCATCAGACAATACATTATGATCAATTCCCCCCTCCTCTCGGAATTGGTATGTGGTCAAGGACCATAGAATTTCCATCTATTAATTTTGATATGCAGTATATAATTGAGAAGTATATCATGATGCGTAAAAGATGAATTCTCCAAGGTAGATGAGAATATATGTTATTTTGTCTAACATAAGGGGGAGATAATGAAAAACTAAGAGTTGAAATGCTCTTGTTGAATGTTCCTGAGGACAGAATCTATGACGTGCGTGAAGCATGCAATCGATCCCAAATTTGATAATTCTTAAAAGGAAAGGAGCAAATTATCAAAATGGTCATAATTAAGAGACAATGTGTTCTCGAAGAGCTTATGACAAAACACTTCATGAAACCTTATAAGAGGGGTAGCTACCTGAAAATAATGAAGTGATGAGATCTCAACAAGTTATGTCACGTTTCAAATCGCCAAAAGAGATATTTTGTCGATGATATTTTTGATACAATATAGCACACTATTGTAAAAGATTATGAGGATCTAAATCCTATTAAGTATTAAAGCATGCTCTAACTATCAAGTGGAATGGTGCAACTTGGTAAGCACAAAGCTTATTTGACTTGCAATCTAGACACTAGAAAATGACATGCATTTAATATTTAATATTATCACTAGATAAAATTGATATGAAAACATTTAAAGGATTTGAAATGCATGAAACATATACAAATTCTTGAAAAACTTGTTTATAATCCTCATATTGATTAAATAAATAAAAAATCTTTCATATTGTTACGCAAGTTGATAACTTGAATTGAAACTCTTGAAGAGTTTTCAAAAGGCAATAGATTGTTTCTTTAAAGAAGTTTAAGTGAGGAACTTGCATAACTCTTTTGTCGGGAGGATTCATAAAAGGAGATAGAATGAAGTACATTTCGCCAAAGATAGAATGAAGTACATTTCGCCAAAGATTTTCAATACATATGAACTCCAAAAGAATGGTGATGTAAATGTGCAATAGATTCATTTGCATGACGATGTGACTAATTTGTTCACCAAGTATCTACCAATAGCAACTTTCAAGAAGATGATACACAAGATTGGAATGCGAAGATTCAAATCTTGTGATTGATGTTCTCATCAGGGGGAGTTAATGCATGATGTACTATTTTTTCCTCACAAGGTTTTGTCCCATTGAGTTTTCCTTGTAAGGTTTTTAATGAGGCATCCAAAATATATATTATTATCTATATGTATTCTTTTTCCTTCACTAGAATTTTTTCCCACAGAATTTTATCTAGTAAGGTTTTAATAAGGCACATAATTTAGCAAATAGGCATGAGGAGTGTTATAAACATATTCTATTTACGGTGAATGTCTATTATGTGGATTCCTTTAAGAATTAGAAATCCAGCTACTTGAAGACCAACTCAGTTTCTTATTTGGAGGCCAAGTTAGTTTTTCTCAATAAATATAAGGGATTCCTTCATTGTAATATACATATGAATATCATTAGAGAGCAATAAGAAATCTTCTCTCTTCTCCCCTACTTTATTCTTTGTATTGTTTTATATAGTTTCATAATAGCTTTTTCTTTTTTATTTTATTTGGAAAATTTGGAATGTGGACAAAATACTAACAAGACAAAAATAAAAGAAAAATAATAAAATGAACAACCATATTTACTTTTATAAAGAGGTTGAACCTTTGTATTTTTAAAATATGGAGATTAATTGGATGCATATATTCTTCGTTTATTTTAAATTTTTTCTCCATTTGTAACATTAGTAGCACTTTGTTCTTTAATAAGCTATAAAAATATTGTTACAATCCAAAATTGGGTGTGATAGCACTAGTCCAACCCATCAAGACAAGTCGTACTAGAACAATAATAATACAGATCAAAATAGAAGTAAAATACAAATAAGACGAAAATAGCATCTAAAAGAAGTTAAGAAAAGCTGATAAGAAGTCACAACTACTACCATTGAAAAAACCAATTGTCATAATGTACAAGCCTCTACAGTATACTGCGAATTAGAAGGAAATTATAAGTCTTAGTGTCCTTATATTTGTGATGGAAGAAGAACATAAAAAGGAAAAAAGAGGATATACTAGAGTGACTAATAATTACCTCTCAATCTTCCACCAGCCACCTCAGGCTGAAATGAGGAAAAGGGTAATCAATGGTGAAACGATCCCAAAAAGTGCCCAAAAATATATCTCGGAATGCCCAGAATTTTAATTTCCATATATCTGAAAATTCATTTGGTATTTCAAAAATTTGACTTCATATTTATAATTAGGGGGCTCAAAATTAGGTGAAAAAGAGTCTAACCTCAATTTAAGAGAAAAAGATTAGCAATTATAAATTTTTAAGTGACGATTTCTAGAGAGCAATCTGCACTCTTGGCACGATGCGCCAAGAGCGCGCTCATGTACAATTTTGCCTCCGCTTCCTCTCCGCGACATGGAAAGGTGTTTTCCTTGGCAGTGTTTTTCCTGTGCGGTCCAAATATTTGAAGTGTTGGGCCCAAGTTTTCCAAAATATATTTTATCTATACTTAGCCAAATTTCACCCTTATATCATCCTAAACATTTTCCAATACTTCCCAAAACACTTAGCCATATTTTCACTCCAAAATTTAAGTCCCAAAAACTTCATCTGTAACTAAGGATTTTCTTCAAGCTTCAAGTCCCCATCTTCAATCTTCACCAAGAGCTTCTCTAAAGCTAAGGTATATGGTGTTGAACGACTGAGTCCTTTCACCCATTGTGCCTAAGCCTCCATTTTTAATAATATTGAATAATTTAAAGTTGATTTTACATGTGGGTCTTGTATATTGAGCAATTTACTGCACAGTGATTTAAGTTTATAAAAGTATGATTGTTTTAACATGTTTTGATCTCTAAATCATGGATCTAATGTTGGAATTGATGAGGGATTTTGATGTGAATGGATTGGGGGTGTTGCAAAGTGTTGATTGATTGTTTTACTACAGATTTTCTTGCATAATTTCATCTCTAAATTGCATGATCTTGTACCCTTATTTCTCACCCCCAAGCGTTTGATAAAATGTTCGGCTAGGGTTTCTTGAGGAAATGAAGATACAAAGCCTGAGATATGATATGAATGATGTTATGATAATGAAATGAGCTTATGTATACGATTATTCCTATATGAAGTGTTGCACTAGAACATATGATAAATCCTATATAAAGTGTTGCATTAGACCATACCCAATCCAAGGGGATAAGAGCCCGGGTAACCATGTTGGGGGTTTATACCCATCAACCATATGAGGGGTTTATACTTCGTCACCATGTTGATAAAGTGTGATTATCATCAACCGGGCGAGGGGTTTATACTTTGTGATTGTGTTGATAAGGTGTAATTATCATCAACCATGTGAGGGATTTATACGACACAACCACCAAGGGGTTTATACCTTGAATAGATAGCTTAGTCTCTTCTACGCATATGATATCCGATATGAGCATGAGCTACTTAAGCATGTTTTACTTACGCATTAAACATACATGTCATATTGTTATACTATACCTATTGTCTAATGTATGCATTTTGAGTATGATGTCTAACTATTGTTGCATTGCATCCCACATACTTAGTACATTCAAACATACCAACACATACTCTTGTCTACATGATATAACCATGTAGAAATCGATGCTCAAGTTGATCATCCTTCTCCTCCACGTGGCTAGATTGGTCCTACTCAAAGCTAGTTTGTGAGTCTTTCACTTCGGGGACCTTAGTCTATGTTGCTAGTATCTATGTATTGAGACACTTTCTTATGTTGTATTTTGACTATAAGGGTGAGCCCGATTACTTTGTCTTGGTCCCCGCTCTATCTATGTATTTAGAGGTATTTGTTGGACAAGTTATGTACCTATGTTATGAGCTATGACTCCTTGGTCCTTATTGATGTTATTTTGCAAGCTATCCCTTAGCCCCTTTATCCTTTAATCTTATTTTATATCTTTTACATGCTTTCACGATCAATGATGTGTAATGATAAGTGGAGAGGCTTGGTTAGGGTTCCTTTGGGTTCTTCGTTCACCGTGTCACGTCTATGCCCTAGGCTTGGATTGTGACAAACTAGGTATCAGAGCATAAGATTGATAGATCCTCGTAGTCCAACACACCATGTCGATTAGAGTCCTATTGATGGTTGTTAAGCGCACAATGACTATGAATAGATGGCTATGCGGCGTTTTAGGAAATATTTCCCTTCTTCATGTTCTATGTCTTGCGATAGAGTTATAGTGAGTTTTCCCCCCTAACGATTGTTCTTTGCTATGCTAGATTATGCCAAACACTAGAGGAAGACGAGCCCAAACTCCCAAGGAGCAACCTACCAATGGTGAGCTCCGGGATGCTCTTACTATGCTTGCCCAAGTGGTGGCCAACCAAGTCCAACAAGGGGCCCAAGCCCCTCATGCTACTACCCCGGGAGCTAGGGCAAGAGACTTCATGAGGATGAATGCTCTGCTTTTCCATCAGTCAAAGGTAGATGAAGATCCACAAGAGTTCATTAATGAGGTCTACAAAATCTTGAATATCATGGGTGTTGGGCCAAAAGAAAAGGCGGAGTTAGCGGTGTAACAACTCAAAGGGGTAGTCCAAATTGGGTATGAGCAATGGAAGGGTGAGAAGTGGGTTGGTAATGTGGTTCTTTGGGAGAAGTTCAAATTGGCATTCCTTAATTGGTTTTTTCGTCTTGAGCTTAGGGAACCAAAGTTGATAGAATTTATGAACTTGAAACAAGGTTCCATGAGTGTGAGGGAGTATGCCATAAGGTTTAATCAACTTTCAAAGTATGCTCCTCACTTGGTGTCTGACCCTGGATCGAGGATGAATAAATTTGTGATGGGGGTCTCCGACTTGGTTAGTGAAGAATGTCGGTCCGCCTTGCTTATTAATGACATGGACTTATCTCAGTTGATGACATATGTTGAGCAAATGGAAGAGGAGAAATTGAGGAAAAGAAGGGGGTATGAGGCCAAGAGGGCCCGATTTAAGGGTAAGTTCCAAAAGGATGCTAAGTTTCGTCAAGGCCAAGGGCTTCCTCATGCTACTAATAGGGGGTTTGCCAATGAGCTCACTAGGTCTCATGGTGTGGGTAGAATGGCTCCAAATAATATGTGCCCTAAATGTGGAAGAAGCCATGGAGGCTCATGTTTGAGGGGTTCTAATGCATGCTATGAATGTGGGGAGCTTGGTCATAAGAAGATAGATTTTTCAAGAAACCATGATAAGGCCCGAGGTACTAATGCGGTTCCATTGGGAAGAGGTGGTCCTCAAGGTGGTGCCCCTAGCCACAATCGATCTTATGCTCTACCAGGAAGGCAAGGGGTTGGTGATGTCCCCGATGTTGTTACTAATATGTGGAAAATCTTTGACTTTGATGTGTATGCTTTGATTGATCTGGGTGCCACTCTTTCTTTTGTTACTCCCCTTGTTGCTAAAAGTTCCATGTTGTTCCTTAGTTGTTCCATGATGAAGTGTCTACTACTATTGGTGTCTCTATTGTTGCTAGGAAAGTTTATAGGAGTTTTTCTATTTGCATTTTGAATAAGTTGTTGCCTTGTGATCTTTTTGAATTAGACATGGTAGACTTTGATGTCATTCTTGGGATAGATTGGTTGCATGCCTGCTATGCTTCTATTGATTGTAGAACCCCTAGGGTCAAGTTCCAATTTCATAATGAACCCGTCCTTGAGTGGGAAAGTCAAGATGTGATGGTCAAGGGTAGATTCGTTTCATGCATTATAGCCCATAAGTTGATTTCTAGGGGGTTTTATATCATTTTATGAGGGTTAAAGATATAGAGTCCAACATCCCTTCCATTGAGTCGATCCCCATTGTAAGCGAGTTTCTTGATGTCTTCCCAAATGACCTTCCCAGTGTCTCTCCCAAAAGGGAGATAGACTTTGGCATAGATATTCTTCCCGATACTCAACCTATCCCCATTCCCCCTTATAGTATGGCACCAGTGGAGTTGAAGGAGTTAATAGAGCAATTACAAGATTTGTTGGAAAAGGGATTTATTAGACCTAGTTAATCACCTTGGGGTGCTCTAGTGTTGTTTGTGAAAAAGAAGGATGGATCACTTAGAATGTGCATTGATTACTGACAACTTAATAGGGTCACTATAAAGAATAGACATCCTCTTCAAGAATTGATGATTTTTTTGACCAATTGCAAGGGGCTAGATTTTTCTCTAAGATTGATCTTCGGTCCAGGTATCATCAAGTAAGGGTGAGGGAGTATGATATTTCCAAGACGAGCTTCTGGACTAGATATGAACATTATGAATTTGTGGTGATGCCCTTTGGGTTGACTAATACACTGACCATCTTCATGGACCTAATGAATAGGGTCTTCTAACCCCTACTTGATTCCATTGTTGTGGTCTTCATTGATGATATTTTGATCTATTCACATAGTAGGGAGGAGCATATGGCTATTTGAGGGTTGTGTTGAAAAGATTGAGGGAGGAGAGATTACATGCTAAATATAATAAGTATGAACTTTGGTTGAACGAGGTTGCATTCTCCGGTCATGTGGTGTCGGGGGATGGCATTAAAGTGGATCCTAAGAAGACCGATGTGATTAGGAATTGGCCTATACCATTGATCCTGCCAAATATTAGGAGTTTCTTGGGCCTTGCAGGTTACTATAGAAGGTTTGTGAGTGGGTTCTCCTCCATTGCTTCCCCTATGAAAAAATTGACTCAAAGAAGGTTAAGTTTGTGTGGATCGATGAATGTGAGAAAAGTTTCCAAACATTGAAATATAGGCTTGTGTTCGCTTCTATATTATCGGTAGTGGATGGTGTTGAGGGTTTTGTGGTGTATTGTGATGAATCTAGAGTTTGTTTGAGTTGTGTGCTAATGCAAAATGGTAAGGTCATAGCCTACGCTTCTAGGCAACTCAAAGTACATGAAAGGAATTACCCTACCCATGATCTAGAGTTAGCCGCTATTGTGTTTGCATTGAAGATATGGCGTCATTATTTGTATGGGGTGCATGTTGATGTCTTCACCAATCATAAGAGCCTCCAATATGTCTTCACTCAAAAAGATCTCAACTTGAGACAAAGAAGGTGGCTAAAACTCCTAAAGGACTATGACATGATTGTGCATTACCATCCGGGTAAGGAAAACTGGTGGATGCTTTGAGTCAGGTGTCTATGGGTAGCCTAACTCATGTGGATGGTGGAAATAGGGAGATGGATAAAGGTGCATAGATTGGCTAGATTAGGGGTTAGGTTTGAAGATATTGGTAATGTTGTAGTTGTTGTTGATGATTCTAAATCTTCCTTGGTTGATGAGGTGATAGAAAAACAAGATCTAGACTCCTCCTTGCTTGAATTGAAAGAGGGAAAAATAGAAGTTTTCTACAAGGGGGAGATAGGACCCTTAGATACCAAGGTAGGTTGTGTGTGCCATGTGTTGATAGTTTGAGGGAGAGAATCCTTGATAAACCCTTAATTCTTCTTACTCTATCCACCCCGGTTCCACCAAAATGTATAGAGACTTGAGGGACGTGTATTAGTGGAGAGGCATGAAGAGGGACATTGCCAAATTTGTTTCCGCTTGCCATGTCGCAATAAGTCCAAGCCGAGCATCAAATGCCGGTGGCCTAACCCAAAATATAGAGATTCCTACTTGAAAGTGGGAGGTGATTAATATGGACTTTGTGGTTGGGTTGTCCAAGACTAGGAATGTTTTGATTCCATATGGGTGGTGGTTGATAGGATGACAAAATCGGCTCACTTTCTACCAGTCAAGACTATATATATGGATGAAGAGTATGCAAGGTTGTACATCCATGAGTTAGTGAGGTTACATGGGGTTCCTTAATCCATTATATCGGATTGTGGTGCACAATTTACTTCACACTTTTGGAAGTCTTTTCAAAGGGGTCTTAAGTACCAATGTTCACCGTAGCATGACCTTCCACCCTCAAACGGACAGCCAAATCGTAAGAACAAGTCAAACACTTGAGGATATGCTTAGGGCTTGTTGTTTGGAGCTTAAAGGATGTTGGGATGACCATCTTCCATTGAATGAGTTTGCCTCCAACAATAGCTATCACTCTAGCATCGATATGACTCCTTTTGAGACTCTTTATGGGAGAAGTTATAGATCACCGGCAAGTTGGTTTGAGGTTGGATAGGTGGCTTTATTGGGGTTGGATCTTTTTATGAATGCTCTTGAGAAGGTTAGGATATTAGGGAAAGGTTGAGGACAACCCAAAGCCATCAAAAAATCCTATGCCGATGTGAGAAAAAGAGACCTTGAATTCACTGTGGGTGACTGGGTCTATTTGAAGGTTTCTCCAATGAAAGGTGTGGTCCGCTTTGGTAAAAAGGGGAAGTTGAGTCCAAGGTATGTTGTTCCTGATGAGGTGATAGAGAGGATTAGCAAGGTAGCTTATGAGTTGAAGTTGCCTAGTGAAATGAATTTGGTTCATCCCGTATTCCATGATTATATGTTGAGGAAGTGTGCTGGTGATCCTAGTGCCATTGTGACTTTTGATATTATGGGTGTTATTGAGGATAAATGAACTTATAAGGAGGTTCTAGTTCAGATCTTGGATAGGCAAGTAAAAAGATTGAGGAGCAAGGAGGTGACATCCTTTAAAGTCCTTTGGATGAACCAACAAGTCGAAAGTACTATATAGGAGGCCGAAGCGGACATGCAAAAGTGGTATCCTCATCTTTTCCACTCCACTCAAGCCTAAGGTACTAATCCTAAGTCACATATGTAAATTCAAGTCTTTCATTTCAGACCCTATGCCATCCATATGCATTCATGTTTAAGTGGCTAAACTTATGATGATTTTACACTTATGTTGAGAATTTCAAAATGGTGTTTTACATGTTATGTTATATTCTTGTTGGGGCTGATTTATACATGATCACACTTGTCTTGTACGTCTCTTTTATATTTGGGTACGTATGTTCCCAAGGGTGAGATATTGAAACGACCCTAAAAGTGCCCAATAATGTGCCTTGTAATGCCTGAAATTTTAATTTTCATATATCTCAAAATCCGTTCGTTATTTCAAAAATCTGACTTCATATTTGTGATCAGGGGGTCAAAATTAGGTGAAGAAGGACCTACCCCTGATTTAAGAGCAAAAGTTTAGAAACTATAAATTTTAAAGTGACGATTTCAAAAGAGCAATCCGCGCCCCTGGTGCGATGCGCCAAGAGCGCGCTCATCTATAATTAGGCCTTTGCATCCTCTCCGTAATGTGTAGAAGTGTATTTTCCCTGGCAGTGTTTTTCCTGCGCGGTCCAAATATTCTAAGTGTTGAGCCCAAGTTTTTTCAAACATATTTTTATCTATACTTAGCCAAATTTCACCCTTATATCAATCTAAACATTTCCCAATACTCCCCAAAACACTTAGCCGTATTTTTACTCGAAAGTTCAATTCCCAAAATCCTCATCCGAAACTAAGGATTTTCTTCAAGCTTCAAGTCCCATCTTCAATCATCACTAACAGCTTCTCCAAAGCTAAGGTATGTGGTGTTGAACCATTGGGTTCTTTCACCCATGGTACTGAAGCCTCCTTTTTTACTAATATTATATGATTTAAAGTTGATTTTACATGTGAGTCATGTATATTGAGAAATTTACTGCACAGTGATTCAAGTTCATAAAAGTATAGTTGTTTCATCATGTTTTGAGCTCAAAATCTTGGATCTAATATTAGATTTTGATGAGGGGTTTTGATGTGAATGTCTTTGGAGTGCTGCAAGGTGTTGATTGATGATTTTACTACAGATTTTCTTGCATGATTTCATTTCTGAATTGCATAGTTTTTTACCCCTATTCACACCCCCAAGTGTTGGATAAAATGTCCAGCCAAAGTTTCTTGAGGAAATAAAGATCCAAAGCATGATATATGATATAACTGATGTTATGATTATGAAATGAGCTTATGTATATGATTATTCCTATATGAAGTATTTCACTACAATATATGATAAATCCTATATAAGGTATTGCATTAGACCATACCCGATCTGGAGGGACAAGAGCCCGGATAACCATGTTAGGGTTTTATACCCATCAACTATGCGATGGTTTTAAACTTTGTACCATGTTGATAAGGTGAGATTATCATCAACCATGAAAGGGGTTTATACTTCATGACCATGTTGATAAGGCATAATTATCATCAATCATGTGAGCGGTTTATACCACACAACCACCAAGGGGTTTATACCTTGAATAGCTAGCTTTGTCTCTTTTAAACATATGATATCTGATATGAGCATGAGCTACTTAACCATGTTTTACTTATGTATTGAACATACATGCCATATTTCTATACTATGCCTATTATCTAATGTATGCATTTTGAGTACGATGTCTATCTATTGTTGCATTGCATCCCACATACTTAGTACATTCAAACACACTAATGCATACTTTTGCCTACGTGATATCACCATGTAGGGACCGGTACACAAGTTGGTCATCCTCCTCCTCCACGTGGCTAGATCGGTCCTACTCAAAGCTAGTTGGTGAGTTCTCCACTTCGAGGACCTTAGTCTATGTTGCTATTATATATATATTGAGACACTTTCTTATGTTCTATTTTGACTATGAGGGTGATCCCGATTACTTTGTCTTGGCCCTCGCTCTATCTATGTATTTAGAGGTGTTTGTTGGACAAGTTATGTATCTATGTTTTGAGCTATGACTCCTTGGTCCTTATTGATGCTATTTTGCAAGCTATCCCATAGTCCCTTAATTTATTTTATGTATTTTACATGCTTCCGTGACTAATGATGTGTAATGATAAGTTGAGAGGCTTGATTGGGGTTCCTTTGGGTTCCCCATTCACTGTGTCACGTCTAGGCCCTAGGCTTGGGTCGTGACAAATGGTGTCCAAGTTCATAATTTACATAAATGTAGAAGCAAGGAGTGAGAACTAAATAAAATGATACTCAATAAATAGTGCTATTAACCCTACGTAAAGCTATATAGAAATCAAGTACTTCATTACACCCCAATTGAACCTTCAAAGCGTCAACCTGCATGAGAAAATCAATTCAACCTAACAGACGACATAACGTAATAGAGAAAAACCAATGAATGAATCAACATATCAAAATTATCAAACAACTTCAATCACATAATGACATGAAAGGGAAATGAAAGTTGGTTTGTTGGAAATAGAAGAAAATCTCAGAAATGAAACTAGTGCAGCTTTTATGAGCATCATATACGGGTTGTAGACCATTGTACTGGTCATAGATTGAGCCTCATAGATGGAACCTAGACTTGAAAATTTTTTGGTGAAATTTGGGTGTTGTATGAATAGGTATGAAATATCTTAAAATGATCCACAACTCGTAAGAAGTGGTAGTAGAAATGAGGTCAGACTTCTTGAAATACGAGGTCCTTAAACTTTCTTCATGAAGGGACACGACATGTCGTAAAACTTTCAACGAGTCATAGATTGTACTTATAGATTGAGTCCTAGTAGTTGAGATTTTTCTAAGTGTTGAAAGATTCCGCATGATGGTGCTATGACATGTGGACGGAACCATGAGCTATAGAATGTGGGTTAGTAGATGAAGGATTAAGTGGTTCAAAAAGGAATTGATGGATCTATTCTATGGACCAATACGACGGTCCATAGAAATTACTATAGGCCATAATTATTAGATCGTTGAACACAACTTCAGCCTTTGAAGTTTGGCTCATCTTCTATAAGTCGTATATACGACCCATGCAAAGACATACAACTCCTAGATCCCTACTCATGGTTGGCTTCGACTTATTCTAATGGAGGTTATTTTGGATATTTTCTATAATCCTAACCTCTAAACTATGCTGTTTTGACCCTTAAATCATCCTATAACCATTTTTCATTACAATTCCAACCCTTTCTCAATTACTCTTCCAATTTCACAAATTTTTATCAAGTTCCTTCTCCTACAAGACTCCATAGAAGCAAGCTTGGGGTTTTCCAAGTCAACCATAAATTTCTCAGATTTCTTCAAGGAATTTTCTCAAGGTATATGGGTATTTATTCATAGATCTTTTTCATCCCTGAAGTCCAACAATTTATAACTTTATGTACAACAAATTCAAGTATGAACTTTAAGTGGTTTTAATAATTTATCATTCAAGTGCATGAATCATGCTTTATGTCATGATTATTACTCTAATTATGCATGAATTATTATTAAGCTTTAGTAGAGTGGAGGACTTAGGAATCATCATAGGTTGGATGTAAGGTTTAAATCTCCCTGCTTGTACTTTTGGTTGTTTTATTAATGATAAAGCCTGGGGTGTTGCTTAGCCCCTGACCGCCTCAAGAGTCATCATAATAATAAAAACATATTATTAATTATATGATTTCAAGGATCCTCATGCAAATTCCTCTAGATATTATGTAGGGTTCATGAAATTTTTTATGCGTTCCTTCAATTACGATTCATTTGATGCCATTTTACATGATTATATATGAATTCCTTAAATTATATGATTTTAAATTGATTATACATGAAACCATACTTTGCCCTAATTTTGATTCCAAATTATCATCATGAATTGATAAGTCTTTCAATAAAGCTTATCAAAAGGGTGAATTAAGACCCAATGACACTATGTATGAAGTCTTCATAATAATAGAAGACTAACACCACGATTACATGAATCACATGAAATGACCTAATCTATGAACAAATTTCTATAAATTCGTATGGCAGTTATTATTATCTTTCCACATGATAAGCTTTATGAATCTATGATAAGCTGACTCATTGTAATGACAAGTATGATTTATGACAACCATTTCGTGAGATTTTGACTTAGCACCTGTAACATCCCGTATGTTGAAAAGTTAAAAATTTTAAATATGTAGGAATCTGATTCCAGATAGGACACTAGAAGCCCATTTATATCTTGTGATTTAATCCATGGATCATATACAAGTCTAATTTTTTTGTGTATGACTTAGTGAAATTTTAGAATCTAAAAGTCAAGTTAAGAACATATAGTATGAGACATACTTGGAATTACAGCCCGTAAATGTAGATCATGGATGGGGTTCTAAAAATTGAAAAATTGGCCAAGTGTTGAGGGACATTAAAAAGCCAACTTACAAATTGTTGTTCTTTTTACGGATCCTAAACATTGTCCATAGTTGGATTAGTGAGAGATAAAGTTTTTCTAAGTTAGGAAGTGTCACGATCCAAGCCTAGGCCTAGACATGACATGGTGAATGGGAACCCAAAGGGACCCAAACAAGCCTCTTAGCATATTAATCACACATCCTTGGTCATGGAAGCATAGTAAATAACAAAAAAAGATATAATAAAAATGGAAACAGTACCAAGGAAGTCTTTGATAATCATAGAAACGTAAAAAAGTCAAGCTTAAGCATAAGTACATCATAATATCCAACAACACCTCTAACATGGAATGGAGCGGGAGCAAAGACACTTTTCGGGCTCACCCTTATAGTAATAAATGTTCAACATAAAGAAATCTCAAAATAGCAAGAGTATCAAAGATAATGTCCTCAAACCTGAGGACACACCAAGACTTGCTTCAAAGGATCATGCTAGCCATGTGGAGGATGATCAAATGGTGTTCCGATCTCTACATGGTAATATCATGTAGGAATAGGGTATGTGTTAGTATGTTTGAATGTACTAAGTATGTAGGATGCAATGTAACACGACATAGGCCAATATATAAAAAATGCATAATAATAATAAGCAATAGATAAATTTAATCTCAATATGACATGCATGGTCAATGCTTAAAGTAAAACATGCTTATAAATCATTCAACTTACATAGGACATAATATATGTGTGGGAAGAGACCCTAACCGACAAAAGTAAGAACAAGCGAGCTACAACTTAAAATCCCGATAATTATCCCTCATTGGTAAATGTGGTTTACTTGCTAAGGTAAACAATACTTCACCTTACGGGAGCCTGTCCCATTTTGGAGAAGTAACCCCGCTTACGGGAACGTGTCCCATTTCAAAGTGGATTTCATGATAAAGTGCACTATGGATCCACTAGTATATCATGAGTAAAGTATAATCCTATGTTGGCACATAGTTTGAGGAAAGGAGTATGGACCCTTGAAGATAGTCCATGCCGACATCCAATCCATCGGTGCTAAGTCTATTCCCATGGAATACTTGATATAATCATAACTTTAATAACTTGTAAGAAATATGGAAACATGACATGAGTAGCTTTTAAACATGTTTGGCCTCTAATGGTGAGCTAACTTGAAACATGAGAATAGATCATAATCATACATGAACTCTTTCTTAAACATGTATGGCCTACAAGAAGTAAAAATCTTAAAATAAGACTTAACTTGATACTTGTAACATTATAGATACTTTTCATGAAATCAATACATACTTAAAAGTCCTTAATCATCATATAGTCACTTGACATGTAAATCATGTAATAAATCATCAATAACTTGAGAATTCTTGACTTGACATTTTACGAAACACTTGGTGGGTTCATGATACTAGTTCAAAATCATACAATTTAAGACTGAAATAATATGAGAAAACTCAATGCAAATCAACCAACCAAGATATTGCAAAACCCTCATGTAAGGTACCTTGAAATCCATCATCAAATCTCATAATAGGTCATAGTTTCATAGCACAAAACATGCATAGTCTCAATTGACAAAACCAATTCATGGTATAAGCTTGAAATACAAAGTTATGCATAATCAACCAACATTTCATATAACCCCAATATAATTTATATTCATAATAATAAGAGGTACACACAGATAATACAACTTGAAAGCATGCAATTTTCATAAAAAGGAAAATTAGGCTCGATGGGTGAAAGGACTCAATGGATGAAACCCACATACCTCAAACTTGTATTTCTTGAGATGAGCTTAAAGAGAACTTAGAGCTTGAAGAGAACTTAGAGCTTGAAGAGAATCATTGAGTTCAAAAGTTTAGCTTGAAATCCTTGAAATTTGAATGAGATACTTAGTTATGTCTTAGAGAGGTTTTATTGAGGGTTTTGAGTGGCAAAGAGTCGAAAAATGGCTAAGTGTAGGTTTTTCATGCATAAGTGGGTATGGGCTATGAACCCAATACCTTTGGCCGACACAAAATAAATTAAGGAAAAATTTATACTGGTCCATGACTCGGACCCATCATGGAGGAAAGAAATAACACTGATCCACGCCCAATCCACATCGTGGTGTTATCGTGGATGCAGATTGGAATTTGAAAATTTGCAAAATTCATTTTTCTTTGGGTCCTCTAAAATTCGAGTTATACCCATGTCCCACTCAATTGTACCCCCTGAACTAGATATGAAGTCAGATACTTGATATCATGCACAAATTTTGAGATATATAGAAATTACGATTATGGGCATTTTCGTAACACATTTTGGGTCATTTAAATATCTCCCCCTTGGGAGCATTCATCCTCGAATGTGAAAGAAACATGCATAAGAGAAGTAATCATGAAGATTTCAGCCCTACATAATTGCAACAAATGCACTTAAACATCATTTTCAAAAATCTCAATATGAATGACAGAAATCACTATAAACTTGTTATCATAAACATGAATGCAAGCAAAATGACATGAGGGATGAAACTTAAGACTTGAAATCATATAGGGTACTTGAATTAGTACCTTTGGATTGAGTAAGATGGAAGAGATATGGGTATCACTTTCTCATGTCTGCCTCGGCTTCCCATATGACACTTTCAGCTTGTTGGTTCCTCCAAAGGACCTTGATAGAAACTATATCTTTGTTTATCGACCTCTTCACTTTTCTATCCAAAAGTATCCACCGAGACCTCCTCATAGGTCAAATTATCTCTTACGGCACCCACAATATCCAAGGGCACTATAGCACTTGGGTTACCCTCACATTTCCACAACATGGACACATGGAGGATCGAATGAACCATATTCATCTTCATAGCTAACTCCAACTCATATGCAACCTTACCCACTTTCATCAAAACTTTATAGAGACCCACAAATCTTGGGCTCAACTTCCCCTTCTTGCCAAATTGGACCACACCCTTCATGGGTGAGACTTTCAAATAGACCCAATCACTATCCTCAAAAATCAAGATCTCTTCTCCTCACATCAAAAAATGACTTTTGTCTACTTTGGGCTAGTTTCAATATCTCCCTAATCAAGCTCACCTTCTCCAAGGCCTACATGACAAAATCTGCGCCTAGTAAAGCCATCTCCTCCACTTCAAACACCCAATTGGGGATCTACAACATCTACCATATAAAGCTTCAAAGTGATCCATACTAATTGTTGAGTGGTAGCTATTATTGTAAGAATACTCAATGAGTGGAAGATGTTCATCCCAACTACCTTTAAACTCCAAAACACAAGCCCTAAGCATATCCTCAAGATTTTGGATAATCCTTTCGGCTTGACCATCCGTTTGAGGATGAAAAGTCGTGCTAAGCTTAACCTTGGTATCGAGACCTCTTTGAAATGTCCTCCAAAAGTTAGAAATGAATTGAGCATCCCGATCTGAAATGATAAACAAGGGCACCTATGCAATCTAACTAACTCATGAATGTAAAACTTGGCATAATCTTCGGTACCATAAGTAGTTTTGACCTGTAAGAAGTGAGCCGACTCTGTCATTCTATCCACAATAACCCAAATAGAGTCAAAGTGTTTCCTAGACTTAGGAAAGCCAACCACAAAATCCATGTTGATCTCTTCCTACTTCCAAGTAGGAATTTCTACATCTTGGGCTAGGCCACCTGGCCTTTGATGTTTAGCCTTCACTTGCTGGCAATTATGATATAGGGATATAAACTTGGCAATGTCCCACTTTATACCACCCCACAAATACACCTCCCTCAAGTCTGTATGCATCTTTGTAGAACCAGCGTGAATGGAATTGGATGAAAATATGGGTCTTCCTTAAGATCAATCCTTTCAATTCATCCACATTTGGCACAGAAAATCTACCTTGGTACCTAAGGGCACACTCTCCCCCTTGGGAGAAAACCTCCACTTTACCATCTCTCACCAAGGCCTTCAACTCGAGCAAGGCAGGGTCAAGAATTTTTTTTCCTTTACCTCCTAAACCAATGAAGATTTAGAACTATCAACAACCACTACACCACTATTGTCATGACCCCAACCCCGGAGTCGTGACTTATGCCGATTAGGCACTTAATTCACTATCAAATCACGAACATCACAA
>JAOTQR010008737.1:0-18337 GCA_025774065.1 Solanum ossicruentum
AGCTTGAACACCCATTTATTTTTCAGTGCCTTCTTCCTTCGTGGAAGTTCTACGATCTCATAAGTCTGATTTTTCTGCAAAGACTCTATTTCATCCTGCATTGTGAGAAACCACTTTTCTTTGTCCTTATGAGATACTGCTTCATGAAAACTCTCAGGTTTTCCATCTTCAGTAAGTAGAAGGTACTCGAATTCTAGATATCTTCTCGATAGAATCCGACCACGTTCAGATCTACGAACTTCTGGAACAATCTGAGGAGATTCACCATCATCTTCGTTGTGATGTTCTTGGGCATATCTCCGACAATCCCATGTGCTTAACGTCTTCCAGATGGGGTTATGGCTCCCCCTGCTCAACACCGTCACTTTCCTTATTGTCTTCTACTTCTGACATATCTTATGGCACAACATCACTATTTCTCATGAATGGTTTTATTGCTGTTTCTGGCATCTAACATCTGTCTTCTGAGACACTGTGTGTTTTTCAATGTCATTAATTGTCTGACTTTCATGGAAAACCACATCCCTACTTCTGATCACCTTTTTCTCCTTTGGATCCCAGAACCTGTATCCACATTCTTCATCTCCATAGCCAATGAAAATGTATGGAGTAGTCCTTGCATCTAGCTTCTGCCTGAGCTCATTGGATACATGTGTGTACGCCAAACACCCAAATACTCTCAAGTGAGAGTATGATGGATCCTTTTCAGACAAAAGTTTCTCCGGAACTTCAAAATCTAATAATACTAATGGAGATCGATTGATCAAGTAACAGGCAGCTCTGACTGCTTCTCCCCAGAATGGTTTTGGCAGCTTAGCCATATTGAGCATGCTCCGAACACATTCCATGATTGTTCAGTTCATTCTTTCAGTTACACCGTTGTGTTGAGGGTTGTGTCGGACCGTCTTCTCATGTCGGATGCCATATGATCTACAATAGGCATCAAACTGCCTGGAAGAGTATTCATCTCCATTGTCGGATCGAAGACACTTCAACTTCTTTCCTATCTCACATTCTACCATGACATGGAATAATTTGAAGTAATCAAACACCTCGTCCTTCGTCCGCAAGAAATACACCCACACCTTTCGAGAAGCATCATCGATGAACGTTGGAAAGTATCGGTTGCTGCCAAGTGATTCAGCCTCCAAGGGACCACAAACATCAGAATGTACCTTATTGAGTAACTCTGATCTTCTCGTTGAAGAGGAATTAAGCGAGACTCTATGTTGCTTACCAAACATACAATGATTGCAAGGATCTAGTGCAGCATCCTTGTCCACATTGATAAGCTCCTTCTTCATCAGGGTAGACAACCCTTTCTCACTCATGTGACCGAGTCTCTAGTGCCATAAATTTTGAGAAGCCTCCTTTTTCCACTACATTGAGGCTGTCTCTGATTATCTTTCACATGAGTCTTGTATAACGTGCCACAAATATGTTCTCGAGCGACTGTCATAGCACCTTTTGACAACTTCCACGTGCCTTTACTGAAATGACTATCATAGCCCTATTTGTCAAGAGCTATACCTGAAAGAAGATTCAGCCGAAGATCTGGCATATGGCGGACATCCTTCAAAGTGATTGTACTCCCGGAATTTGTCTTTATATGGACATGACCAATTCCTACAATCCCATAGAAACTGAAATTCCCCATCTTTACAGCTCCAAAGTCTCCAGCTTTATATGTTGTGAAGTATTTCTTATATGGAGTAACGTGGTAGGATGCTGCAGTATCTACCACCCCATTCTGTATCTTCTCTTGAGACGTGAAGTCATGTCTCAGCATGGGTTGAACAATAAGCTACATCTCAAAGAATAGTAACTAATATTTCTCCATCCTTGCTCTTCGGCTGCGAACTGCTCTGGGCTTGCTCCTCTTTCCATTTGTAGCAATTCTTCTTCATATGTCCTTCAATTCCACAATGATGACACTTATTTGTTGGTTTCCTGCCATCAGTGAATCTGCCTCTACTCTTGCTTCTGCCTCTCCATTTGCCTTTGCTACTCCTTTGTCGCCTCCCCCAGTTCTCTGTGACAAGGGCATGGGTCTGATCTGTGCCCATGTTCTTTCTCCTTGCCTCTTCACTAAATAGAGCATTCTTGACCATTGACATAGTAAGTTTACCATTTGGGGCTGAGTTGCTGAGTGATACGACCAGCGTTTCCCAACTATTGGGAAGGGAACTGAGTAATAGCATTGCCAAGTGGCATGTCTACAGACGACAACTGGTTGACCAAGCTCTGGAACTCACTGGTATGCTCGGCAACTGAAGTTCCATTTTTAAGCTTCATGTTGACTAAACGCCTCATCAACAAGGCTTTATTCCAATAGGTAAGGCTTGGTACATATCCTCGAACTTCTTTCATAGGGCATATGTGTTTGTCTCTTATGCAATATGGTGGAAGACACCATGATCAATCCATTGACGAATTTGACCTATAATTTTTCGGTTTGATTTCTTCCATTCTGACTCCTTAGCGGGATTAGGATTTTCTCCTTTCAATTCGATAGGATCGAATAAATCTTTACAGCTTAGGAGATCTTCCATCTGAGGTCTCCACAACATGTAGTTGGTGGCAGTGAGCATAATCATGGCTCCGGAATGTTGACGCTATCGTGGTCATTATCACCTTGCAATAGCTTAATTCATCAAAATGAGGTTGAACAATGGAGCTCACCGTTATGTCCGGAACAGTCAAAAAGGTGGAATTGACATTTCGGGGCCAAATTTCCACCATTGGGGTAGAACAATAATTTCAAAAACTTGAGGAACCAAACTGTAATTTCAGAAAGATCAGGGTGACACTGCAATTGCAAAAAGATAAGGTGCCAATCTAACATTTCCTAAAAGTTGAGGGACCAAACTGAAATATTAGAAAATGTGAGGGGTCCATTTGTAATTTTTGAAAATATTGCAGATTTCGGTCGTCTTCTCTGTCGTTCTTCGGTGAACTGTGTCGTCGTCTCCGGCAGAACTCCGGTGAACAGTATCTCCGTTACTGACTAAATTTCGACAGAGTTGACCGAACTTTGATTGCGATTTCTGGGCTTGTTTGAACTCCAATTAGGTCTCCTTTTGGTGTATTGGACTCCGTTCGACGAGACAAATCCAATGGTGTAGTCAGAATTATATTTCGAACAAAGCTCATAAAATCCGGTGAACAGTCTCCGACAGAACTCCGGTGAACAGTATCCCGTCACCAAAAAAAAGTCGACCAACGCTTCTAACTTGGCTCTGATACCATTTGTTGGAGCCCAAGAGAACAATTGGGCGTTGGTAAACACAAATTTGAGAGAAGATTTCTTTTATTACTCACAAGAATAGATTACAAAAGAACTCTCAAACTCACACTTTGCTACACTCTTATCTTGGTGTTTCTTTTTTTTTGGTGTATTACAAATAAGAATTTGCACCTCTATTTATAATAGATTTTAGAGTTGTGAACAAAAACGTCATCTTCAAAAATAATGGTTGAACGGTAGAGTGATGGCTTGTTTGGTGGCTGTAATATCTTGACCAAGATATGGTCCAAGATGGTGGCTGGACTTTTCAACATGTAGCAACTGAACCTTACTCTGTTATATTAGAGTTTTAATCGACTAATTCGCAAAAACAACGACTCTTCGAGATCCACATTGGCTCGTCTATATTTGCTTAGCCATATTGACTTGAATTAAATTTTAACAGTGCCACAACAACTAGTTGACAGTTTTACATGACAATTCAATATTACTGCACAATGAAGAAAGATTCATTCTTTGATTCTATTAACAAAAAATCGCCAAGACTGGACGTTAAGTCTGCTAGCATGGCTTCTTTTTTCCCTAGTAAGTTTTACTTTAAAAAGGACTAGCATATCAAATACTGTAGTAATCTTAGAAAAGGTTATGCCTAGAATTATTCTCTTTATCCAAAGGCACAATATGCTCCCTTAAAGCATTACATGAAAAGAGAAACGATGTCTCAAGTCATTTACTTTGACAACACCAAACAACAACCACCAATAATTGTTCTTGCAAAAAGTTGATTTTCATGGAAATATGCAAATAGCAATAGGACAAGTAGTTCTCCAAGAAGATATGGTGTGGAAATGTTCAATGTCTTTTTCTATATTTGACAGAATAGAATTGTATTTGTGAAAGAATGCATAAAGTAGATTTGCAACCTTCATCCCTGTCATGTCCTTATTTTGTTCTCTTAAGAGGGGGTAAACTAGGATTTCCTGCAACAACAAAATCACTATCACCAAACTCTGTATACTTGGGATATCTCATCGTGTCATCCTTTGGATTGTATTTCTTGTTATTTCAGTTCATATAATAGATGTATTTAGCAAGCTTGTACTCTAGCAAGAATGTGGTTAGCACTAGTATGTGTATTGTCAAGTGATCATATGCTTTTTTCTTTGATAACAGGGACAACTATCCTAAACAATCACTAATAAAATCAACCAAGGAGGAGTTGAAACACTTAATATTTTATTTTTTATGGGCATATATATATATATATATATGTGCATTGACATGAGCAATAGTATTATGCATATATTCAATTGACATTGGAGTAATAAAAGTTCTTGTAATATTCAATCGGAGAATGTTTTTGATTGGTTGAATAGTATTCCATTTTCATGGTATTACCACGCAAATGATAAAAATCACGGGTGGAAATTGGAATAAAAGGAGCAAAAAAATGTCTACTGTTCATAGTTGAAAAGAAAGAGTTTGATTTTTAAAGCAAAATTGGGATGCAAATGATTTTCACCCTAAAAATTACCTGTGGCAACCTAGCTTTGTATTTGTAGTAGCAATAAAAGTGCTAACCTAAGCTAAAGAGTTGCACTTTTCTTTGCGAGTCGGCGACTATTGGATTTTTTGGTAGCATATTTGTTTCCTTTAGTGGCAAATATAGTCGCTCCAAATGTTTCTGTTGAAGAATGACAAAAGAGTAATATTAGTGGTTAATGAGATGGATGGAGTCCTTATAAGGTTGGCAATCCTCCTTCCTTTGAACTAGCTTTTGAAATGTGACAAACAACGTCGAACATTGAAGCCATTAATTCACAGAGGCAGTAAATATATATAGAAGTCTATATGTCTATTGCATGCTTTGAAATCATTTGGCTACGATGGCAATTATCAGAACTTGGTACTAAATAGAAAGATCAACCATATTATATGGACAAAACGCTAGTGCAATTTTAAGGATACGATGTTGGCTCTTTATCTTATTTTGCAGCCCAATTTTAAGGATTGTAACGATCATAATTAGGCTAGACGTAATCAAGAGATAATTAAGACCCTTTCTTATATATATAATATATAGATATAAATATCTTATATGTATAAATGTCGAAATATATTACAATTCTTTCCTTCCTATTAGTTACATATATATACGTACATGCAGGCCAAGATGAGAAAACTATTTTAATCAGCGCAGCTTGCTGTACTTGAGCATTTCAACAGTAATAAGCTTGCCCTTGGGGCTGCATTATAACAACAATAATTCGTCGATTTAGTAAATTAGAAATTTTAAAGCTAATTAAACAACTCTTAATTAAATCTAATCTACTTACCAAAACCGGTGGCTTCCGAGATCTTCATCAACCTAAGCCTCTTACAAGATTCAACAAACATGCTGCCAAATTAAAAGAAAATAGATTATAAGATGATTGATAAAAGTATAAATAAGATAAAAGTATATCAAAAAGTACGATAGTGAAATTTTTTATTTTTTTCCTTCCTCAATCAAATAATTAAGAGGCGTATCTCAGATTTTCTCTTATCTATCAAAAATTTAGTTGAGTGTCATCAACTTTTAACAATATTTATGAAGAGAAAAATGAATATATGTAAAACTTACTCCCATGGAACGTCTCCAAGTAGCATCCAGTCCCCATCATTATCTTTATAGGTCGGCAAATATTCAACAACATTAATTGTAGGCTCCATAAGCTTCCCCTCATTTACAAAATTACCTGTTTATTGTACTATTTCTCTTAGAAAAAAGGCGTAAGGATCAAATCAGTTTAAACTCTAATAAAAGTATCGAACACAATCAGTATACTTACAGATGGTAAACAAGTGTGGTAGAGTACTTAGCAGGTGGTCATAGCTTGTGTACATTTCCAAGTCTACTTTTCTCAAGTAGGGAACTCCATCTACTGCCACCTTAACGTACTTGGACCATGACTTCTGTGTTACTACTTCCTTCTTCCTCTGTGATCTCACTGGTGGCCATCCAACTACTTGTATACTAAAAATATAATTTTTGAAAATTTATTAGCTCACTTTTGTTAATCAAACAAATAAGCATATTCATGAATCTAGGTGTTTCCTTAAAGTGGATTTATTTTTGAAAACACTTTTCTTTGGCTAAGAATCTACTGAAAACAATCTCTCATATATTGTAGGGATAAGATCTGTGTGCAAGTATGTTACTTATTGTTGTTGAGGCCACCTCATATGTGAATGCCGGTGAGACTCCATCCTAAAGTTATAACGAGGGGCAGTGTGATTCGAGTCGAGGAACTTTATCCTTTTTAATATCATATCAAAGTGTGTCGCCTTCTCATTTAATAACTTCTAAAAACTCAAGTATTGGAGAGAGCAAACTTTCTTTCTTGATTATATATCCAAAATACACATTAAGTTTATGTGATTAACCAATAAATAATAAACAAATAAAATAAATAATTTTATGGTTTAAATAACAATATACAAAGTTACAGCCTAAATAGTTTTTACACTAATAATATATTTTGACAGTTGATTTTCCTTCCTCCAAATTGGGGGCAAGGGAAGGAGAAATGAAGGGAAAGAATTAAAAGGTTGAGAACTGAATCCTCACCAATAAAGTTGAAATTAGTGAGAGGTTTTCTATCTTATTTTTCATATTACTAATCTCAAATGATATGAATACGTACATGTAGTTATTTTTTAGGGGATCGACGTTATGATATATTAGAATGTAAGCATATTCGATTAGCTAGAATACTTACTCCGGTTTGGTTGCAGTAGTGGAGATTTCACTCTCTTGATGAATTGCTTCAGAGAGTCCACCCAGTCCCAGTGTAAGCTCAGTACTCATGATGCTGTTAGAGGTATATAACAATTTCCACCATGTAACTCTTGCTCTTTATCTTTTCTCCAGTAATGTACTTTTGTATCAAAAGAAAAGAGACTCTATTTAAAAGAAAAATGGGCAAATTAAAGGAAGTTGTTGGATATTGATGATTGGCTATCATATAAAGAGCTTTGGATTAATGTGGAAGGACACGTTTAGACAAATGGGTGGTTCCTTTTGGTTTTATGTCATTAATTAGGGGAGTTAATGACGGGAATGCTAGCATGCATCTGCATTTTTATTTAGTTTAATGAAAAAATTACATAAAAACATATCTTATTTTATTATAATTGCTAATTTTTTCTATTAGTTTAAAAAAAATTCAAAAATTTCCTTGGATACATCACTTTCTTCTTGTTTATACATTTTTATCCCCCTTCGTATACATCACTCCCTTGTGATATAGAAATCTCCTCTCGGAAGCATCTTTTTCTTGCATGTATCCAGATGTCTTATTCGCTCTTTGATACATCTCTTCCATCACTGATACATTTCTCTTCTATGTGTCTGGATGCAATGTATCCCGAAATTCATACATTTTTTAAGAATTGTAATTTAAAATAGAGTAGATAAATAATATGCTTGATTCTTAACTTTATGAGATTATGTAATTATACTTTATTCAATTCAATTTCCTTCATTCTTCAAGTCCATGTATATACATTTTATTTCCTTTGTCACTTGTTTGCAATTTTTCTTATTTTTCAAAAAAAAAAAAAAAGCAAATTAAATTTTATATACATGTGTGATAAATTTTTATATGACCATGTCAATTTTGTTAGGATCGACCTCTACCATGTCTATTTCTTTATCTGAAAAAATATAAAATTTAAAACTGACATAGATCAAATTACCTCCAACTAAAAGCAACCAATTAAATAAGAAGCAAAAGTCGTCCTTTTCTATAAGCAAGACGTTTTCTTTTAACTAAAAAACCAATTGCACTTCTCATATTTTCTATAAGCAAGAGGTTTTCTTTTCTATAGAAGGTTTTAGTTTTCTTTCGACGTTATATAATTCTATGATTTTCTGTAAGTTAGTATTACAGGAATCCACATATCACCTAGATAAATTCTAGGTATATAAGTAATGCATAGGGCTTTACTTAAGGATCACTGAGGTTGATCACAGTTTTTTTTTTTTTTTAAGTTATATTTTCATTATTTAAAAGCTCAGTCTTGCTCATCTTTGATATCTAATTCATTTGAGCATTTTTACATATCTACTTGTACATACATATATTATATCATTACATGTTTTATATGTAGTGAGGTTGAAGAGTAGCCTTGGAGTAACTGGTAAAGTTGTAGGTTATAGGTTCAAACTTTAGAAACAATCTCTGACAGAAATGTAGCATAAAATTGTGTACAATAAAACCTTTCTCCAAATCCTGCACATAGCTAGAGTTTTGATGTATCAAGTTTGCCATTCGTTCATGTGCTGAGGTCCACACTTTGGAAGCCGCTGCATCCGTAATTTAATGCTCAGGTATATATTCAGGACAACAAACATCCTTAGTAGACCTAATTGCCTTCCTATTGATAAGCTCCGCATCTTACTGGAGTTGTCAGACGTCTACAGCCCATATTTTGGCTATGTTTGAGTCCCCTTATCCCGCAATGGGCGAGAACCTCTGAGGCAATGGGATAATATTGTTATTGTATATATGTAGAATATTCAGAGGCTTTCTGGACTTTTTAATGTATAAGTATTGCGCTGTCCAGTCTGTATATGTTGACTAATCTTATTAGCTATTTCCCTGCTTATACTTTCAAAATATGAAATATGAAATATAAGATTTATATTTAGCAAATACTCATACTGATCATCTTACGTCTCACTTTTGCAAGATTAGGAGCATAACAAATTAGAAAGGTCGCGAATTAGAATAGCTGACTAATTAGTTGATAGGGTCAGATGGAATAATAGGGTAGCAGAAGTAGTCGTGTTTTATATCATGTGTGTAATTATCTGTCATATGTGTCAATTTTGTCATATTTACATATTGTTGTGTGTTTTTCGTTATTAGTCACCCTTTCTATTCGTTTTCCTTTCTTTTTTGTCATATCTAATTTATTCTACTTATGAGTTTTTGAAATGAGAGTTCTCAGGAAACAGACTCTCTACTTCTATAAGGTAGTAATAAAATCTATATACATTCTATCCTCCTCAGACCCCACTTGAGATTTTACTGGGTATATTATTGTTGTTATAATAATTTACATAGCTCAAAAATTTCGAAATTGCTGATCTGTGCAGAAACAGAGTGATTGAGTGAAGGAAAGAATGAGGCTCGTGTGTGGAAAGAGATGTTGGGCCAACATTTCTTGGGCACTTTAAGGGACAGGTCAACCTTGGAAGAGTCCATGTGCTAAATTAATTCATGAATTTAAGGAAAAAATAAAAGAAAAGTAGGCCCCACAAACATTGTCACGTGACTCTGTTGCTTTGTTGGCTTATGATTTATCACTATCCTTAATCATGTCTTCAACCGAAACGTCCACCCCATGTATATGTCTACCTCTAAAACGAAGGAAATAAAAATTACTAGTCGTATTTTTAAAAAAATATTTATTATTTAAGGTAAAATTGATTATTTTTATGCAAAATTATTTTTGAAGATTATAATCATGATAAAATTATGATTAAATATTAATCTTTTATTAAAAAAATCAAAAATAAAATAACACAATTATAAGTACGTGTGATGGAGTGAGGAATACTACTAAACTGGAGTGAATTTGTGGCGGAGTAATTGAATTAGTTTAACTTACAGATTATAGGTGAATCTTTATTTCACTATTTTAAAATATTGTAGCTAGTATCCTATAGTATTTTCAATTATTTATGAATTGTAGTACTATACCAACTTATACTATTTAGAGATGGTCTAAATTATTTCATATAAATTTTTATGTGTATATCAGTCTAATTTTGATTCGTTATATTTCTCTAAAACAATATCACTGCACACATTGAAATTTTATCATAGTTTACATGACGTGTTTGATTTGAGTTAGATTTCTTGTAGGCTATTTTATCATGAATTTTAGCGATGTTCATAAAATGATTAAAATATGACATTTTTCAAGTAGAACCAGTTTGTCAATGATTTCTTAGAATACAAATCTTCTAACTTCTTCCATACTGTTGCTACAGATTTCTCTTTAGCAATTTCTTGAAGAAAACACTATATGTAACACTCATATATATCGCTCTTAAAGCCCTCTTCTTTAGGTTTGCTTTTTTCGAGTCTTTTTTTTTAAAAAAATTCCTCCTCAATTTTGAGTTCTTAAAATATGCAAGGGAAAAATTCAAGACATAATTAATAAATAAATAACTATCTCTTATTAGATCTACAAATCCAAAGCCACAAAACCATGAAGGTGAAAGAATGAATACTTCTAATCGAGGTCCTTGAGTTTCATTAAGTCTACACTTGGACAAGCCTTGATTTGTAGATACTGAAATTTTATGGAATTCTATAAGACATGTATGATTCCAGTTAGGTTTCTTAGAGGTTACTCTATCCTAAATCCTAACTTATGCGGTATTATACAACAACAACATTACCCCATTGCCTCAAAGGCTCCCGCACATTGCGGGGTAAGGGGGGTCGGATGTACGCAGTCTGACCCTATGTTTAAAACATAGAGCGACTGTTTCCGGATGACCCATGATGAACATCGAAAGTTGCATTGACTAACTGCTACTTCACAATTGAACGAAGCGCATACAGTTTAAAGAGTCATTTTGCTTTATTCCATCATACCCCAAAGCCAAAAAATAGTGAATCTTTGGCTCCATCCGACTGTGGAAACTAACTTATGCGGTATTATATCCTTTTTAAAATAAAAGGCATCTCAAATATCTCATGAACTCTGTGGATATTAATAAAGAGATCAAAATCTGGCTCAAGTAGGTCAAAATCATCCTACGTTCGAAAAATACGTGATTAATGACCCTCAAATCATAGAAAAATCTTAGAAGACATATAAGAATCGGAGAGAAATAAATGTGTTCTACTTTGTTTATCAATAAATTATATTTCTTCATACTTATTAGATTACAATTTATTTTTTTATCATTTTAAAATATATTATAAATGACCACTCTTAAATAAAAAATGAAGGTTTCTCCTAGTTTAGTTCCCAAATTATTTACTTCTCTCAACAAAACAAATTCTCGTTAAAAATTGCGATATAACATGATTACACAATATGCAGAGAGAGAAAAAAATTAAAAAGAAAAGATCAAAGGATAAGCAAGCTACCTACAAATTAATGCTTTATGAAACATAACAAGGTTGATTTGTACTTGTTCGTACTGACCAAAACACGCCATGTTATATCACATGCCACACATGCTAGAGAAGCCAAAATTTTATTTAAAAAAATCAAAATCTTAAAAAGTAAATACACGAACTAATCATTAAAGAAAATTTAATATTTATTATATATGCATAAAATCTATTTTAATTATAGATAAACAGTATATTTTTTAATCGAATGGAGTTGAATGGACCCAACATGGTTCTGCCCCTATGTATGCATATCTTGTTGAGCATATAAGGTATATAAATGTCATATACAATGCGTAGATAGCCTTATGCATTAAATACGTTCCTGATCTTTTGAAGATATGTTTGGAAATGATCAAGAAAAATAATTATTGAGATATTTGGAATAAGATGAAATTGTACTTCAAATTAACCTTATTGTAAAATTATATAGCATAAATAAGGGTTAAATGTGGTTAAAATAATAGCTTTCTAAGAAGGAGTTGAAGACATACATGATACATGAAATAATATCATTTTTTTAGATATATTATTGAAGACTATCAAAATTTGAGCATCAACAATAATAACAACAATATATCCAGTAAAATTTTATAAGTGGAGTTTGGGGAAAGTAAAATATACGCAGACCTTACCACTACCTCATACAGATAAAAAAGTTGTTTCTGGAAGACCCTCATCTGAAAAATGTCAAGCCTCAAAAGCAGAAGATACTAGATATGAGAAAAAGAAAAACGACTAAAGGACAAAGTCAATGATGATTATAAATACAATAAACGTAACAAATATAAAGCAGACAACAACAACAACACGAGCTATAACGACACGACTAATCCTATAAATCTACAATATCACAAAGCTAGACAACATCCTACCCCCACAAGCCTATTAACCTTCTGTACTAATACGCGACCTCCTCTCCTTTCTATCTAAGGTCATGTCTTTGGTAAGATGAAGTTTTGTATATCATGTCTAATTACCTCCCCCAAATACTTTTTTAGCCTACCTCTACCCCTCCACGCAACTCCTAATTGGAGTGTCAGTACTTCTTTACAGATGCCCAAATCATCGCAGTCTCGCTTCCTTCATCTTAATCCCTAATATTATATCATATTTTAAAAAATGTGTATAGAATATCTAATTTTATAAAAAATTATAAATAATTCATGTGAATCATAATTTTGCACCGTAAATTCCTGGTTGATAAGCCAATGGTCAGACTCTTCATTAATTTTTGAAAGTAAATATAGTATAATATTTAAAGTGAGTAATATAATTTTGGGGAGTGACAGTTCGCGTGGACCAGTTATTGATGTGTTTCAACATTTAAGGTTAATCTTCTTGAATTGATCCAACATATCATATTTTGTAGTTAGATGGTATCATTTCTTTCTTTAAAAATATCAAACAAAAGATGACCTCACATAGAGAGGGACGATCATGACTTCAACTTTTCTCGTGCATGGGTAACTTATTTTTGGAATAATTTCCATGGTAAAAATTTGCAGACTGGACAGAGTGGAAAAAGTGAGTGATATAATTTAAAAGCATATTATCCTTAAGCATTAATTAATTGATTAATACAAGAATAACTTTTGTCGGACGTATCTATGAAGGATCTCATGTGCAGTGGCAGTTTAATTAGTTGGTTTATACTCCATCTGTCCTAATTTATTTGTATCATTTTTTTAAAATAAAAATTATGACAATTAAAGTGGAGAGAGAGTATTACATTTCTATGATTAGAAAGAGATTAATTTTTTAGTTTTTTATTTTTGACGAAATAATTTATACTGATCACAGAAATGTTTGAAATTTATTTTAGATTATACATCCTTAATTCACGCTATATGAGAATTGAAAAGCTTGACCAAAGAACATGGTTTTACAAGTTTCCCATGGTTTCCCGTGTCATTTGAAAATAATTAACTAAGATTAATGCAGCTTGTTAATTAAAAAAATGGACTACATTTGACTGATGATTAATTAAATTAATGATGAAACTCCAATAGAATCAAGTTTGATCAGCATGCATGCATGTAAGCATTAAAAAGATATATGCTTATACTTAAATCTTGGCAATGTTCATCTGTATTTCATATATAATATAGTCCAAAGAGAAAGATACATATATATAATGCGTGGGAAATCGAGTTGGATAGATATAGGAACCTTGCCATTATTCTTACCTTATGCATGAACCTATATATTCTTTAATTTATTAATTAGTACTTCTAGGCCAATTCTCAGAAGTAGTACATATGATCATAGCGATATCATATAGAATTGAGTTTAATTTTCTGTGATATTTTTATTAGTAGATTAATAGTCTATTGGTGTCATATATGATATTGGACTCTTTCTTTAAGAAATAAATTAGAAATAATTAAGACTCTATTTATATATGATATCATAGTGGTATGGTAAAGACTAAGCTTGATCCTCACTCGGTGATAGTCTGTGTATAAAAATATTATCAAAATTACAATTTTATTTATTAAATTGTAAACTCTAAGGGTAGCCAAATACTCCGATGCATCTTCCTTCTTGATATCATCAGAATATATATTTTAATTAATTTCAGGAGACAAATTAAAGTCTTGCTTTAGAATCTCACAGTTACCTAGAAAAGTTATTGTGGTGCATTTTTTTTTCAGTAAACAAGAGTAATTCGGATTTGATACAGATTACTGAAAAAAGGACGCATAATTTTTCACTTTATTTTTTCTGATATGGGTTTTTTCTAAATAAAATTTCCAAAAATTCTCACTCTCTTGTATTTTACGTACAGCCCGTTAGTATTTTCACATGTAATATAAATAAAACAAAAGTACTAATTAATAATAACATATAAAAAAACAAAACAAAAATAAATACATGTACTAAAAACTAATGCATTGGCTTGCGAGCATCAAGTATATCTAGATGACACATTGATAAAATTAGCAACCAAGGTGATACATATCATTATGTCTTACAATTACACTTATTAAAATTACAGCTAGAATTATATTATATGGTGCAAAATAAGATACAAATTAACATAACTAATATAATGATAAGAAGGCAATTAATTAATTAAAAAAGCCTCATTTCTCTTTGGACATTATTAACTCCCTTGAGAAAATCTTCTGTGCGAAGCCCTATCACTTTGGCATCAGATCTCTTCATTATCCTGAGCCTTTTGCATGATTCACAAAACATCCTGTAAATTAATTAAATCACAATTTAATATTAAGTAAAATTAAATATACACAAATTTTTATTTTTTGAAAAAACTACAAATAGGCCCGCTGGTAACAGTAAGATATATTCAAAGTAGAAACATAATAAGAAGACATTGTGTTCCAGTTCATGATTGTCAACGTGGTCCAGAAAAGCTTTCAATGAGATAATTACTGCTAGACATACATATGTACCTTTGCTGTTGGGACATTCTTGTCTCATCCAAACAATATAATTTCTTCTAAAATTATGCCTTAATTTGTCGGCAATTTCTGCATTCTCGAACAAACTAAAATTAAAAATCATTTAAATTAATTTCTCTCTCTATATACCTCACTAGATATTTAATCAAGCTTTTTAAAAGTACTTTTACGCGTATTTTTATTCAAAAAGTTTTCCAAAAAACGTATTTTAATTTATGGAAAAAAAAAACTACTTTTTAGCTTCTGAAAAAACTATCTACCCCAGAAACACTAATTTTTCCCCAAAATTTAACCAGACACTTTATTTTCGTTTAAAAAAGAGTAACTATTTTTAGCTCTCCAAAAACTTGACCCCACACACCGTAAAATTAGGTCTTGAGCCTTATTTACATCCTAAAAGCTAGCTCAAATAAAAGAGGATTATTCAAATCTTATAAAAAATTCATCCATATTTTTAACCACTAATATGAGACTTTTGTCATTGTTCACAAACAACAAACCCACGCGAGAAACATTGCGTACAACTAGTCAAGTAAGTACTTAGGGGTCATTTGGTGTGAGGGATTAAAATAAAGTTATGGGATGAAAGATAATGAATGTATAAGATTTTGATATCTTGTTTGGTTGCTAAGTTTGGAATAACTTATCTCACCATTTATACCATAGTAATGGAATAAGTTATCAAACCTACGTGGTGAGATAACTTATCTCAAAATACCTAATTTTGGAATAACTTAGTCTGAGATAAGTTATTCCCAATCAAAGGACTCCTTAGTACATGCCGCTTATGAAAATATCTGTCCAACAACTAGTGTTACACTAATGTTTAAAAATAAATTTAATAAAATACCCTAACAAGTTTCTCAATATCCAGAAAAAGGAATATTTTGTTAGTATTCACACCAATTAATAGGAAAAATTTGAGCTAACAATTAATTAAGAATTGGACTTACTGCCAGGGCACGTCCCCCACAAGCATCCAGTCTCCATCTTTATCCTCGTATATCGGAATGTATTCTGATGAATTACTCTCTCCATCCTTCACGCCTAGCCATGATATTCATTTGGTACGAGAGATAAGAAATAAATGAAATTATTACGTATATACTAACTCATATATTAATCGAACACTCATGCAATTTGAAAGTTTTAGGTATAGATAGGTAATGTACAGAAGAAATTGATCACTTACAAATCCCATAGAATTGGAAGAGTTTTTCAAGATTCATAACAAATCCATAGTAGTCCTTGTGAATGCTCAAATCAACTTTTCTAAGGAAAGGTGCGCCATCCATGCTAACTTTCACATACATTTTCTTCGATCCAGCGTCACCATCGATATTATTACTATTATTACTATTATTACTATTACTATTATTCTTTCTCCGATAACCACAAACTGGAGGCCATCCGACAACTTGGTTGTTTCGATCATCGTTAACGTTGCTGCTACTCTGGTCGCTATCGATCTCTGAATACACCCTTTTCTTCGAACTAGGAATTACCAGACCCAATCTAAGCTCTGTAATTTCAACTTCTGTTGCCATCTTTTTCTTTCTTAAATCAATTATTTGAGTTAAGTTGTTTGTTTGATGAGAAAAGGGGGAGTTTATTTTAATTTATATAGTGTGTGTAAGGAGCAACGGCAGGTCAATGGAAATAAATGGTCCATTCGATCCCTTTTATATGTATTCTTTACTATAAATATATAATTTTTAATATTTTTTATTTCATAAAATCAATGAATAAATGACATCGTTATTTCTATTTTATCCTTGATAGTTAATGAGTTTTGAAAAAATAAGGATAAAATAGTAAAATCACTTTTTTTCTTAATGCAAGTACAATCACAAAATGTGACATATAAAAAGGATCAGACGGAATATATGTTAAACTATAATACTAATATGGACCAGCAACTTCCTAATTTATTATGGTACGCACTATCATACGTACGTAGGTAGTTTTTTATTTCCTCCGCTACAAAATACAGTATAATGAATGTCATTGTTACAGGTAAAATGTTGTGAAGTAATTAACGACAAAAAATAATTATTATAATAATAAATGGCTTTTTAATAATAAAATATATCTTTTTAGAAAAAGATCGCGTTATATTGAGGTTCGACTAATCAGTGAACACTTGATATTTGTCAACAGAGAACATGCCATGTGATCTTTTTCTTTCAAGGGCTTACTAATTTATATGAATATATATAGACACATGCATTTATATAATGCGTGCCCAAAAGCTGGCTATATGCTTAAATTATTGTGAGAATTAATTATATATTTTTACTTTTTAAAAATAAATTTAATATAACTTTAAGACGTGTAACATTACTCTCGTAGTATGTGGTATATTATATTTGCTGCCTTGTCAATGTCATATTAAAAATTATATTTTTTATATCTTTTTTGTTTTGTTTTATTTATTAATTAACTTTTCTTTTGTAAACTATATTTTACACTAATTAATTCATAATTAATTATTAAAAATTTTTAATAGTTATATCTTCTTCATTACTAAATCTCACCTTTTTCATCTTTCATCTTACCATCGAAAAAACCATGTCCGATCATCTTCAATGTCAATTGTTTGTTCTTCACTATCACTATATCACCTTCATCACCGCTTTTTCTTCTTCACCCACCACCAAATATCACCATAAACATTATCAAAAATCGAAATGCAAAACACCAATATTTTTTTTTACAAATAAATCTTAATTTTTCATCAATCCCGTTGAATTAACTTCAATTCTTTTATGAATTTAGATTTCTTCTTATTCTTTTTGGGTTTTGAAGAAAATCAAGATTCAAAATGGAGGGTGAATGGAGAAAAGAAACACTTGCATTGAATTTAAATACTTGTCTTTATATTTCAAAGGTATTTGTTAATTCATCGGGGACGGCGATAACAGTGGCGACGGTGATAATGGTCGGAAAATGATTTTTTGATGTTACTTTGTTGTCTGACACTTTGAGATTGTCATGAAAAATAAAGAATTGTAATAAAATACAAAGAATGAAGAAGAAGAGAATAATGGGAGAGATGAGAAGAAAAATAGGATATGTGAAGAAGAAGAGACGTGGACGTGGGGGTTGGGTGATTTTAATTTTTAATTTTTTTATTTTTATTTTATCTTACGCATAATTTTATTTTTTTTGACAAGTCAATTTTAGGGGTAAATAAATTCACTTTTAAGTAGCAAAAACGTAATAAGTCACCATAATAATTTAAGCATATAAGTAACTTTTATATCTTCTGGTGCAATATTTATTTATACATTGCATATAACTATATTATGAATATATATTTATGATTACACGTCATTATGAAATTTTAAATACACTTAATTTCTCAAAAATCTAGTGATCCAATAAATTGATAATAATACTCCCCCGTCTCACAATAATTGAATTTTTAAAACTTTTTTCAAGGTTCAAAATAGTTGAATTTTTCAAAGTTCGAG
>JAOTQR010008747.1:4975-18335 GCA_025774065.1 Solanum ossicruentum
AGAGCTTGTCCTCAAGCTCAAATGATGGATAAACCTACTGAAATGAGTCTACATCTTCCCAAGTTGCTTCCCCCTCTGGCATACCAGACCATTGTATAAGAATCTCCTTTGTACCACGGTTAACACGAGCTCGAAGGACTGCAGCAGGCAGAGGAACTACTCGGCATCCTCTAGCGGTGGTAGCTCTGTAATAGGTGGGAGTTGGTCACCTTTGAATGTCTTCAAAAGGGAGACATGAAAAACATTGTGAAGTTGACAGTCCCTTGGCAAATCTAGCTCATATGCAACCTGTCCAATTCGCCGTAAGATCAAAAATGGATCATAACATCTAGGGGACAGTTTATTATGAACACTCAGTCGAATGGAACACTGCCTGTAGGGATGTAAACGAAGCCATACAAGTTCTCCTAGGGAAAATTCGACATCACAGATGACCCTTATTATAATATTCCTTCATTCATTGTTGTGCTGCTTGTAAGCGAATCCTGATATCACCCAAAATGTGATCACGATCCAACAAGGCATTCTCAACCGCTTCCGCTCGAGTGGTCCCTGGTACATATGAAAGCAAACGAGGTGGATCGCGACCATAAACAACCCGGAAGGGTGTTGTTTGCAATGCCGAGTGAAAAGATGTGTTGTAACAAAATTCTGCCCATGGAATCCAAGCAACCCACCTTCGAGGATAATCACCAACGAAGCAGCGAAGATACATTTCCACTGTACGATTAATGACCTCGGTCTGCCCATATATTTGTGGGTGGTAAAAAGATGAGAACTGTAATTTCGCACCATTCAAGCGAAAAAGTTCCTTCCAAAAAGTGCTAGTAAAAACCACATCCCTATCACAGGTTATAGTTTCTGGTAACCCATGCAAGTGAACAATTTGCTCAAAAATACCTGAGCCACACGAGTTGCGGAGTATGGGTGCGCCAATGGTATGAAATGAGCATATTTCGAGAACCGATCCACTACTACAAACAAGACTGACTTTCCCCAAGACTTAGGTAAACCAGTAATAAAATCCATTGAGATGTCTGACCAAATCTGAGTTGGTAGCTGGAGAGGTTGTAACAATCCTGCAGGACTTAAATGTTCGGACTTATTGCGCTCACACACCGGGCAGGCAGCGACATATGCAGCAATGTCCTTCTTCATACCTTTCCAGTAGAAATCCCCACGAATTCGGTGCAAGGTTTTTTGTATCCCTTCATGCGCACTATCATGATAGGAAGAAAGTAAAGAATGTAACGAAGGAGAATTCTGTAAAAGGTAGATGAGGCCTTTAAACAAAAGCTACCCATCCTGAACTTGCCAGTCCGAATCCAAATCCCCTAACTTGACTTTATCATACAAACCCAACAGTTCCATTGATCCTGTGAGCTCCTCCCAGATGGTGTCCAGTAATGTGCTATGAGGGCAGCTAATAGCATTCAAAGAAGGGTCCTCATGTGTCATTCTAGATAAAGCATCGGTGACTTTATTGAGATGACCAGCCCGGTACACCACTATGAAGTCATAACCCATGAGTTTGCTCAACCAGTGTTGTTGCGGTGGTGTAGTAAGCCGTTGTTCTAGCAAGTATTTCAAGCTGTAATGATCCGTTCGGATGACAAAAGGGCGCCCCCACAAGTATGGCCGCCACTGTTGTACTGTCTTTGCAAGGCCAATCAACTCCCTCTCATATGCAGCCAATTTTTGATGACAAATCGCCAACTGCCGGCTAAAAAAAGCTACGGGATGACCTTCCTGTTGCAACACGGCCCCTATACCACCTCCTGAAGCATCACACTCTACAATGAAATTCAAAGTAAAATTAGGCAGCCTGAGTATTGGAACAGAGGATAAGGCTTGCTGAAGCTTTTTAAATGCATCAAGGCTTAAAGCACTCCACTGGAACGAGTTTTTCTTGAGTAGACTAGTCAGAGGTGCTGCCAATTGACCATAGTCACGAATAAATTTGCGGTAGTAACCTGTCAATCCCAAAAATCCACGAAGAGAGGTAATTGACTGAGGTTGAGGCCAATCTAAAATTGCTTGTATTTTGCTCCTATCTACCTCCACAACTGTAACCGAAATAATATGCCCCAAATATGCTACTTGAGTTGTACCAAAGTAACATTTGGATTGTTTCAAATATAACCGGTGCGCACGCAGTAACAAAAAAACTTTTCTCACGTGAACCAAATGGTCCTCCCAACCACTGCTATAAATTAAATATCATCAAAGAAAACCAAAACAAAGTGGTGTAAGAACTCATGAAATACCTCGTTCATCAAAGCTTGAAAAGTGGATGGGGCATTGGTGAGTCCAAACGGCATAACAAGGAACTCAAAGTGCCCATGATGAGTTCGAAAGGTTGTCTTTTCCACATCCTCAAAAGAGACATGCGGACTTGATAGTAACCAGAACTCAAATCTAGTTTAGTGAAGTACTTGGCCCCATGTAGTTCATCCAGTAACTCGTCAACTACTAGAATTGGAAACTTGTCCTTCACTGTTTTGGCATTTAATTCCCAATAATCAATACAGAGGTACCAAGATCCATCCCTCTTAGATACCAATAACAAGGGCGAAGAAAAAGGGGACTTGTTGGTTGTATCAATCCTTGTTGCAACATCTGATTACATTGCTTTTCAATCTCATCTTTTTGTCGGTGAGGGTACCGATAAGGACGAACAACTACAGGGGCTGTTCCGGGCAGCAAGCTGATGCTATGGTCACATTGTCTCAATGGGGGTAAACTCACAGGTTCCTGGAACAATCATCAAACTCACTCAAAAGGTAGTCCAGCTGTTGCTCATCTGTAGTAGCCTTTCCTAACAGATGCATAGCCTTCCCACCATAACGTTGTTTCCCCTGTAATAAGATTGATTTCCCTTACACCGAAAAACTCATAGTAAGTTTGCAAAATCCCAAAGTATAGGACCCAAGGATTGTAACCACTTAACTCCCAAAACAATATCAAATCCAACCAGGGGGATGACGTAAAGGTCTGTAATAAAGCTATGTTCCCCAATAGAAATTGTTATTTGAGCAGACCCCCAAGCATAGAACCTTTTCTCCATTAGCAATAGAGATTCTGATGTTGTGCAAGGAGAAAATATCTAGAAGCAATCGGCTAGCAGCAGTAGAACTTATAAAGTTGTGAGTACTTCCAGAATCAATAAGACTAAGCATGTGCTGTCCGAAAATACAAGCTGGCAACTGCATAGTTTGTGCATGCCTTTGACCTGTAATTGCATGTAAAGAAATTTCCAGGCAGTCATCTGGTACTTCGGGTATCGCATCGCCAATTGAATCATCCAACTCCAACCAGAAAAGACGTTTGCACCGGTGAGTGGTTGAATACTGTTCGTCACAATTATAGCATAATCCATTAGCTTTTCTTTCCGCCATTTCTGCACGAGTTAACCACTTGACAAAAGGGGTTTGGTTGCTGGTTTGGATATTCGTCGAGGTAGATGAGCCAACTAAACTAGTACCAGACTTTGTTGAGTTCACTGTGCTGCCATGACTTGTCCGGGACTGCTGCCATGCCACTGTGCTAATGTTACTCACTTTTTGCAGCTATTGTTTTTGCTCTAAAGCCCAGGCTACGCTCATAGCCGTCGTTAAGTCAAGTGGTTTAAGCAGTTGCACATCCAATTTGATTGGATCATCTAACCCTGCCATAAATATTCCCACGTGCAAGTGTTCTGGAACAAGCTCATCAGCCCTAGCCAACTTTTCTTGAAAGGTCGAAGCGTCACCAATTCTCCTACTGGGTTGCTATTCTCAGGCGGTCCAAATCGTTGGAAACAAAAAATCTTCCCAACTCATCGGGCCCTTCGCTCGTTTAAGCTGATAATACCATAATTGTGCTTCTCCCAACAAGTGAAACCCAGCCACTCCAACCTTCTCCACATCTTCTGTATGTTGATTTTCAAAAAATTGCTCACAACGATGTGCCAAATTAATGGGTTGGTGGTGCCATCATAAGTAGGAAAATTCATCATTGCATACCTTGGTATTGTTAAATGGAAATTGCCACTAGTCTGATCATTCTGATCAACCAATTGAACAGGCAGCATATTGCCTCTAGGAGCCGGAGTTGTTGACCTACCTGTTGTTGGGGCACTGCTGGACTCAGTCCCCTGACCTGCTGGTTTTGTGGAGCCCATTCCCAAGCTAGAAAGTTGTTCTTGAATAACTTGGACAATTCTTTCCCCGAGACGTTGTTCCATGGCAGCAAGTTTTGAGTCCATCAATGTTTTCGTAATTGCATGTTCTTCTTGAAACCTAGAATTGATCTCATTGCCCATTATGTTAGGTTCTGATACCAAATTGTTGGGATTCTGAGAGAAGGATCGAGTCACAGGATGATGAACACGAAAATCAAAATCTAATGCCTTCGATTTTTCCTTTCCTTAATTCGAATTCCTAGAACGACCTATTTTGTATATAATTCAGCTTGTCAAAGGGAAGCTGAAACCTTAGAGTTCAACGGAAGAGAGAACTCCAATCTCCTGTTTTTGATTAAAAATCTGCGTAGCTTTTTATTAATGGGATCCTCCTTCAAATAGGAGACCTATTACAACAATAAGAAGTTTACAGCAATAAGAAGTGCAGTCCTTGTGAAACTAGGAAACATAAATCCTATTCAAAGCTAAAACTATAGCTAATACAAGTTCTATTCTAGAATAATAAGAAAGCAACTAATAACTTAATTAAATGCTCTAAGGCAATTCCTTCTAGCCCTTTTTCTGTTCATGCTAAGATCGGGAAGGACGCATCTAACAGCTACTTAGAAGTTCTCTCAACCAAGCAGCAAGTGCTTTCCTTCCCCACTCAAAGAAGATGAATCAACGGGCAGGAGCGTTCAGTCGAATCAAGTCATTAATGCAACTATTCCCCAGTTGTCAAATCTAATATCGAATTGCTTTAAAGTAGAATGAGTTAGGCAGTTCATAATTTATTTGGCTCTCTGTCGCCCGTATGTCTTGCCCACAAACGCGTCCACAACAAATATGCAACCAACTCTGCCCTCATATCGCTACATGCTGCAGCAAATAGCCTAATAATACTTATACAGGATCAAAATTTTGTACCAGACATGTTTGACACCAAGAAAATCCACAGAACAGTGAAATGTTGGTGGATTTTCTTCCTTCCCCAAATTTCTGAAATGTTTAGTGTCATATCTGGACACAACTCAACATGTCAGAATTCACTCTTCCACATGTTTGAGGTTAAGTGGAACTGCTTTTAAGAGAAAGCAACTAGACTGAACAACTTAATTGAGACATAAAACCTGCTAGAAAAAAAATGCAATAATAATCTCGTTCAATCAAGCAATTATCAGTTAATAGCTTAACAGGCATGCTTGCAGTGCAATGAATGACCCTTTAAATAGCAATATCAATCTCAATCTTGAACGAGATTTCACAACTCTTTAGTACTATAAAGACTTGTACCACCTTAGCAGCTTAAATTGAAACTAAAAAGTGGCTCTTTTTTCATTGGCATTTAGTGAACCCGCTTAGACAACCACATCAGTACAATCAGCATAAGTAATGTTTCCTACTTACTCCTTGAGTTTTTGACACATACATGATCAATTTTCTACTAATAGTACTACATTCAGGTGTAAAGAGGCAAATATTCAGATACACTTGGTTTGATTCAAGTCCAAGCCTAGGTGATGCTGTTGATTTTATTTAATTCAAACATTATCCTGAAATACACCTTTGGAGAACCTAGAAACTATTCCAAAATTCAAGAAACAAATTTTGCCAAGGTAACTCTCATGGATAAAATGAAGCACAAGGAAACAATCTTTTCATGAAAATCTTATGGCATCCACAAAGCCGCTACTACTCCACGTACTATCCCAGTATATCCATCTCGAGATTAACCTTCTGTCCCACATTTTTATTGGAATCACCACATTTCCTGCGTGTAAGCCATCCACATGAAGTAATAACAGACTTCTTCATCAAAAACGGCAACTACAGTCAAACTAGTCCCATCTACAGCAATATGAATCCTTTGGAAACAACGAATCCCCTTCAGGCTTGAACTTTACAACCTCATCAGTCCCATTAACAAGGCCCTGCACCAAGTGACTCCCGCTCCTCTCCGACTCTTTTAGTGATTACACAATAAATGTGAAAACTTAACATAAACAAGAAGGCAGAATAAAAAACCATAAATTTGGCGCGTTTTATTTAGATTCTTCTTAAACAATCAGCCATCTTAATTACTCCTCCCTCCTTGAACTTGGCTATTCAATAGCCTCTACCCCACTCTCTTCTAGGTGTGGGGATGATTTTATTTTGAAAAATCATCTCCCAAGTAGGTTATTTATCAATGTTAATGGTCACAACTGGTTTATTTATTCCAATTGTGTATAAAGTAAAATAAAAGTTTGTTGCAACTGAATCCGATTTGATGTAAATAAAACAAAATTCTATAATTTGAATGTTGATAGAAGTCTTCGATGTATCTTTAAATAACAGCTATTAGAAAACTTACCTTCACAATAGTCATGGATAACAACAAGAGTTGCTGCTCAAAACACTTAATTTTTTGCAGAATATATTTTGTATTTTTAATATTTAGGAGAAGATCATTTTATATATTTAAATGTGGTCTTTCACAACCTCAAAAAAAGTAACATATATTGTCTATATAATTTAATAAAACACTTATTTGATAGCAATCTTCAAAAGCATAATTATCATGATGAAAACTAACATCTTTAACAAAATATAACTGAGAAACAATATCATATGTTATAGTCATATGATCCCATATTTTTGGACTCATCATTCGAGTTCTCAACGTTGGTAGTTTTAATTACCGGTGCTAGTTTTGAATCCTTATTTGGGATCACCTTAACTTCAGAGCTCTCTAACTTGATCTTTTCCCCTGTAACAAGATAACACTCCTATAATCATCAAATTAGTTGCATTGTTTTCATTTCTTTAACTAAATAGATATATTGTCGTAAAAGAAGAATTAAGTGGAACAAACTTCATAAGGAATGGAAAGCTAGAATTTGAGAAAGATTTGCTTTTGAAGCATCAGATTTTGTAGTTTGTCTACTCGATAAGATTGATATATCAATTTCAGCTAAAATTATTTTTATATCAAAATCTTATGGTATCACAAATCTAATGTAAAAGGGATTGATAGAATAGAAGGCACATAAACATGAATGGTTTAAGCAATGAGGGAATTAAAAGATTGAGCGAATGTATGATTAAACTAAATAATAAACCTTCAGAAGACGTCATATCAAGAAGACATAAAATTACTTCTTTGGTAAGGTGGCCCATAAGCCTAGCAAATGTTTTTATATCACGAAACCTCCAATGACGCCTAGGTGGTATGTTAGATGAAATTGGAGACCATAATTGCACATTTGCTGAGTCATCAATGTTAGATACCACGGTAAAAAAATCAAGTAGGCAAAGGACAACTCATCAATAAAATTTTGTTGTTTTCATATTCATCATTTTAGAAAGAAGAGTGTATATATACGAGGAAAAAATTAGATTATGTAGGAGAGTTGGGTTTTGAGACAACTCAACTTTTATTCCGACTTATTAGAAAAATATGTTGACTATTTTATATTATTTCTTTCTTTGTCATTTGAATTTGGCTATTTGATAGTTTTACTTTCACATGATGAGAGTGAGGTTCACACACTTCTAGCATAAATATTTTATTCATGTGGCATTTTAGAGAAATATTTTCTTTGCTTTTTAAAATTCATTACTTTTTTAGAATTTTTGAGGGGTAAAATGTATAACAAACTACGCTAGAGATTCACCTTTTATGCAAAAAAAAAAATCATTTAGCTAAAAATAATGAGATTTTAGCCAATTATTTTAGATTTTTCCAGAATAAGAAATACATTGTTAAAATAGATAGTCATTACATCTAATTAAGATATAACAAAAATTATACAGTTGGAATTTTAGTTTTTTGCAAAACCTGTTCATTTCACTAGAAATAAGTGAGTTATAACCAAGTATTTTTAGGTAGATTGACCCGAAAAGTTAAAAAATTGAAATAAATAGTAATTGCATCTACACAAGAAATAAAAAAGTACACATTTACCAATATATATTCACACAAAAAGTAAAAAATTCACAAAAAAAAGTAGTTCATATTTTATTTACATAAAAAATAGACCAAATCAGCGAAACTATACATGTAGTTTATCAAAAGTAATAGAAAGTATACACTACTATACAATGTATATACATGAGTTATACACTAAATATACATTATGATACACAAATATAGACCGACTATACATGCCTATACAATGAGAGCTATTTTTTTTGTAATTATTTTAAATGAAGTGTCTCTCGGAGTAATTTGCCCTACTAAAAAACCAACAGTATAAGGCAATTGGGACACTAATTATTGTCTACCAAAAATAGGAAAGATTCACTGCTCTTCTTCATGGCGATTTGTTTTATGGTATTAGTCTATTCACCTCAACAGAAGCAAATTACCGGCTTAAACAAAGAAATTGAGACAACTATCAATGTAATTGTTTGTTTCAGATTTTGAAGATGTGTTGGATAATTCAATTTACAAAAATATATGATACACCAACCCATAAAATTTGACAAAACAAAATACTTTGGATTTAAACAACAATGACTGTCGTCTAGAAGGGCTCAAAGCTTGTGAAGGTGTAATTGAACAATTCCATTATTGGTTAATAAAACAGATATAACCAATAATGGAGTTGCAATTGTGTGCTTCTTTTTTATTTCTTGTTTAGATGTGATAACTATTTATTTCAATGGTTGTTTTTTACTTTTTCAAATCAAACCTATTTAAAAAATATTTGGATAGAACTAATTTATTTTTAAGAATAAAAAGATTTTGCAAAATAATGAAGTTCCAATTGTTTCAACAATGTATTTCTTATTGTGAAAAAATGCAAAATTGGCTAAAATCTCGTAAATTTTAGTCAGATGATTTTCTTGCCTAAAAAGTGAATATCTAGCAAAGTGTGTTATAACTTTGACCCAAAAAATAAAATTAAAAAAAATATGAATTTTAAAATGCAAAAGAAAAAATATTTAATTAAAATGTCACATGAATAAAATATACACGACAAGCATGTGTATGTCACTCTCTTAGGCTGAGATCATGTGAAAGTAAAGATTATCAAATACCAAATTCAAATGAGTAATTAAGACTATCGATAATTTAAAAAGACCTAAATAAAATCTGATAAATTTAGAGGGTCTTTAGGTATTTTGCCAAACAAAAAAAAAATCATGATGAGCACTAAAATTTATCCAACTCCAAACTGTGATTTATCAACCTGATTAACTCTTATTTGGATAATGAATAAATGCAAATTGACAAAGAAAGAAATAATATAACACAGTCAATATATTTTTCTAATACATCCAAACATCTGAATAAAAGCTGAGTTGTCTCAAAACCTAACTCCTCCTGCTTCATCTCATTTTTCCCATATATATACTCCTCCTTTCCCTAGGATGAAAACATGAAAATAACAAAAATGCAAGGACAGCAGAATTCTAAAAATGACTTATCACTTGCCCAACTGGTTTTTCCTAAAGCTGAATTTAACACTCATGAATCAAAAAATGTGCAGCGGCGGCCTCCATCTCTAGCTTCATCTAACATACCCCCTGTGTCATTTGAGGTTTTCTGATATAAAGACACTTGCTAGGCTCATGGGTCGCCTTAACAAAAAGGAGAAAGAAGTAATTTTACGTCTTCTTGATATGGTGACTTCTGAAGGTTTGTTAATTAATTTAATCATACACTTGCTCGATCTTTTTAATTCCTTCATCATTTAAACCGTTCATGTTTTTCTCTTTCGTTATTTGATCTGCATTTATGTCGATATGTTTTGCGATCGAATTCATGAGTTGTGATAATACGAAAGGAGGCAAAGAGAAAGGGGGAGGCATTGCCCTAGTCTTGTTTACTCTTATAGCCCTCCACTTTTCTTGAGTGTCATTTGGTTCAAAACCAAGATATCCTATCAATTCCAACTTTTACATTACATAAGTGATACCGCAAGATTTTGATATAAAACTAATATTAATTTTAGCCAATATCTTACACCAAACACAAGATATGTAGATTTTTAATCTCAAAATTGATACCAGGATAATATGCCTAATCCCTTGTACCAAAAGACCCCTTTTTTACACCTTACTCTAGTAAAACTCTGCCCTCTTTATTAATTTTGATTAATTTTCACCGTGAATTATATTTACAATTACAGCGTTCAAGTAATGTTTGTTTAACATTTTAACCTTATATACCAACAGCATGTTTAGTCTCCTTTATGAGTTCAAATCAATACGTTCTAAGAAAAAAATTGAAATGTCAATCTTATCGACAACATAAACTACAAATCTAATGCTTCAAGAGCAAATACACTCAAATTCTAGCTTTCCACGACTCCATATCAATTTTGTTCCACTTAATACTTCTTTCACGGCAACATATCTTTCCAACTATAGAAAGGAAAACAATGCAACTAATATGATGATTATAAGAGTATTATTTTGTTACAGGGGAAAATATCAAGCAAGAGAACATTGAAGTTGAGGTAATCCCAAATAAGGATTCAAAACTAGCACCCGCAATTGGAACTACCAAGATTGAGGACTCGAATAATGAGCGAAAAAATATGGGATCATATGGCTATAGCATATGATATTGTTTCTCGGTTATATTTTACCAAAAATGTTTGGTTTTCATCATGAGACATTATCATGATAGTTATGCTTTTGAAGACTCCTATTGAATTATTAATGCTGAAGTGTTATTAAATTATATGGACAATATATATTGTTGCTTTCTCTGGGTCACGAAAGACCTCATTTAAATTTATAAAATGATATTTTCCTAAATCCTAAATATTACAAATACAAAGTAGATTCCGCAAAAAAGTAAGTGTTGAGTGGCAACCCTTAATCACTTTATTGCTATCGATGACTAAAGTGAAGGTAAGTTTTCCAAAAACTGTTACTTATACATATGCCAAAGATTTCCTATCAACATTCAATATATTTACATCAAATTGGATGCAGCTACAACAAACTTTTGTTTTTACTTGCTGCAAGTGGGCTACACTAGTATGTAGGTCTTAGTTCAATAAAATATTTGTCAAAGAAGCAACAATAACTTGGAAGTCAAAGCCCCAACAGAATGTTAATACGTAGTAGGAAAAGAACACATAAATTTAGTTCTTTCTTTCATTAGGTAGAAACGATGTAGAGTGGTAATGAGGATGCTATTAGTATTTAATCTTTAACATTAATTTATGATTTAAACTGTGGCTAATTACCACTGAATTGTCTCAACTTAAGATAAATTCAGCAGATAAATAATGGGAACCACAATTATAGCCTTAGATTGAACAAGAGAATTAAAAAAAATTATCAGACCGCAACGAATTTTCGTATTTAAGATCATAGGTGTGATCAATTGCACTGAGCTTTGGTACTAAACAGTAGTCGGAATAATTAGTAAGTGCACCGATGATGTTTTTAAAAAAATGCAATTACACCATATGGGGGTGTGACCCTATTAGAAATGCAAAGAAGTATGTAGATTGGAGTCGGATTAAACATCCAAACCTCCACAAAAGCTCCTCTACAAAGGCAAACAGAAGTAAGGGATTTACACCTCTGTTTGAAATTGAAAGTGTTGTCTTTCTTATCCTTTATTGATCTATGCATAGCCGAGTATAGGTTTACAATCTGGATAATCTGTTTGAATTGGAGTGTGTTTGGTGTGGAGGAAAATCTGTTCCAATTATCTCATGTTCTGGTTATTAATACCATCATTAAAGACATTTTTTTCAATGAAGATGACTTTGGACAGTTTGAAGCCCCACAATCCAGACTACCAGACTGTATTCAATTAAAAGCAACTATAGAAATGAACATCTACTGACTAATAATAAAGCTATAGTAACAAAATTCAGCAAATTAAAACTACATATGACAGGAATCAAGCATATGGCGTCACAATTTTTTCTCAAGGCACCTCATATGTACAAAATGATATGTGTCTAACTCTTAATTGCATGAGAATCAACAAAAGTAGAAATACTTTGTATCAACTCTACAGATATTTTTGATTATTCAAAATACATTGTGCATGAATCACAACACATGAATCAAATATCAGCCAGCAAAAACAATTAAAAGTATCTAAAGATAAAACTGAATCTCATTTCCCGCAGCACAAAATCATACACCTTTTTCTATTTAAGAAAGAAAGAAAGAACGTTTCAATAAGCAACAATAACTTGAAAATCGGAGCTCAAACAAAATGTTATGTAATACATGGTAGGGAAAAGGACACACAAATTTAGTTTTCCTAATTACTGCTTGAGCTTTTGACACATTGATGCTGCCACTGATATTATTAGATTCAGGTATAAAGATTCAGATACTTTTGCTTTGATGATTCTAGTCCGAGTTCACGTGATATTGTTTACTTTATTTCATTGAAACATATCATAAAATACACCAAGGCAAGTCAAAGTATAAAATTAAGGACAAAGAAATAACCTTTCTTTTGTCAAGAAGAAGATCTGATGGTATCCACAAAGCCACTGCTAAGAAGCTTCTCCACATGCTTTCCCAATATATCCACCTCGAGATTAACCTTCTGCCCCACTTTCTTCATCGGAATCACCACACTTTGCTGCGTGTAAGCCACCAACATGAAGTTAAAACAGCCCTCTTCCTCAAACACATCGACAACCGTCAAACTAGTCCCATCCACAGCAATGAATCCTTTAGGCACAATGTACCTCAAAATTTCTTTCGCAGTCTTCACCTTCACCCATAAAGAATCCCCTTCAGGTTTGAGCTCAACAATCTCACCAGTCCCATCAACATGTCCCTGCACAAAGTGACCCCCCATTCTAGTAGTAGGCCTCAAAGCCCTCTCCAAATTAACCAAAGACCCTCCTTCCAATTCGATCAAAGAAGTCTTCCTCAGTGTTTCCGGAGCAATCCCAACGCTGAATTCCAACAACTGGGTATCGAAATTATCCACCGTCAGACAAGTTCCGTTAACAGAAATGCTGTCGCCGAGGTTGATGTCTTCAAGAATGAGTTTTGCTTGGATTTTCAATGTGAAACTGTCGGGTTTATCGTAACCCAGTTGCTTAATTTGGCCAATTTCTTCAACTATGCCGGTAAAAAGGGAGGTGATTGGAGTGGAAAAGGCTCGACATTGTTGGGTTTTTAAAGGCCTGTCGATAAATGGATGAGAAATCGAAGGAGATTTTAGAAAGAGGGTTCTTCTGAGCTGGGGAACCCATGGAGTGGGTAGTA
>JAOTQR010008776.1:0-18332 GCA_025774065.1 Solanum ossicruentum
CAAGACGAGTGCCATCACGCTTGAATTTTGGGTCGTGACATGTCAACACCAGAGTAAATGAATAAAATGGTTCTGGTCCGATAGCTAAGGACACCATGACATGACTAAAGAGATCCAGTGTGATCTAGAGGAATAGCTCACCCTAGAACCTGATGTGTTGAATACTGGCTAGAGCTGAGGGCGAGTCGAAGTCGGTGGAACTCTTGCTGCACTCCATAAAACAAAACAAGAAAAATACAAGTAGGGATCAGTACTGACAACATGTACTGAGTAGGTATCATCGGCCGACTCCAAATAGAATCAACATGTATAAACTAATAGTAGGAAATCAACCATAACACTTAACAGGTGGAAACAATTAAAAAATAAGTGTGCAACAAATCAACGATATCAATAATGCACATGAGGACTTAGGCCTCCACATCACACTTCTTTTGGGAGTTAGGTTCCTTAACATTGAGTACATTATTTTAACATACTTTGCTTTATTATTATCGTTCCAGAGAGTGGCACTCGATCCAACATATATAATACATATTTGTCGAGCGTGATACCCCATCCTATAGTATAATAATATATGTGTCAGACGTGACACCCTATCCTATAGTATAATATATATGTGTCAGACGTGACACCTAATCCTATAATATCGTGTCGGAACATGACACCCGATCCATAATATATAATTCATTATTCTTTATCATTATTTCTCACTTCATTACCAATTCTTCATCAAGCCTTATTTAATCAAGGCATCACTTTGAGAGATCAAGTTCAAGATTATGGGTTTCATATTCTTGGGATTGCAAACCAATCACAACAATATATCTGTCAACCAAACCATAATAATTAAGTGCATAGAAATATCACAGCTTTACTCAATGACTATCAATCGCTATTAAGAGTCTCTCTATTAAATATAACAAATCATAGCCTACCTCAATCGAATAACCAAAGTCAAGTAAGCTGATTTGCCAGTGCTTTCCATTTCCTTAACGCCTCAAAACCTTTCGACTCTATCAAATATATAATATTCATAACTAACAAGTCCATATACATCCACATTAGTATATGCCTAGCCTAGACTAAAAATTCACTCAATTTCACTATCAAGTTCCTAATTTCAAGCCTAGGATTAGGTCTTAATTCCTTCAAATAACATAACTTTAATAATATTAATATAATACAATATACTCATTATATGATAACCAGGATTGAAGCCAACTGGTTACGAACCAGTGACAACAAACAATGACATCACATTGTAACTTACTGTATTGCATTAATGCAATCATACCTAACATTTCTTTTTCTTTTTTATAGACCAATTTCAATAATCATGGCAGTTGTTTTCTATCCTACAATTAAGATACCAAATACAATATTGAATCTTCGTTTCAACTTAACTGAAGCAAACTCAAGTGAGGTAGCGTGTGTGTGTGCGCATATATATATATATATATATATTTATCCCTTACTATTTTAATAAGTATAACAAATTCCTTATTACTCCTAGTCATTATATTATCATCAATTTTCTATCCACAACAAGCTAAAACCACTTATTTTTTCCACCATTCCAACTTAAAGGTACAAGCTTCAATAACTCTTAATTGTTGGCTCTTTTCCCCAAAAAATTCCCTGGTTTCCATCCACTCCATCCTATAGCATATATAATAACAACTTTCCCCCCAGCAATTCATATATGTAAATATGAAAAGGAACAGATTGTTTACCTGCACATTGTGCCTCTTTCTTTTCGTTGTTCACGCCACTAGGTTTTCTTCGTTAATGATAGAATAAAAATGATAAATCCAACTAATTTGTTTTTATTTATATGAGTTAAGTGGTATAGGATTTTAACTAAATTACCACTTTAGCCCATTAACTACTTCAACTATCTAAAATTGCTCCTAAGCTAGAAAAGTTATCAATTAGTCCCAAAAGCTCCTTTAAAATTTATAAGATAAATCTTTTAAAGCTCTACTTCTCAAAAAGACTTAAGGGTCGTTACACTATTGTTGGTTGCATTTGAAAAGCAACTACCGAGGTACTAGGGGCCTCGAAAGGGATCTTTGATGGACGTCAAGGCAATTGGTGGTGGAATGATGAAGTTTAGGGCAAAGTGAAAGCTAAGAAGATTGCTTATACGAGATGGATGGAATGTACGGATGACGACGGTTGAAGGAGATTTATTAGATGGCAAAGACAGAAGTAAAGATGGCGGTGAAGAGTGCTAAGACAGAAGCGTTTGAGAGACTATATATGGAGCTAAGTGATAAAGACGGGGACAAGAGATTGCATGGGTTAACTAAAGAGAGAGAAAGGAAAGCTCGCAACTTGGATCAAGTGAAGTTCATCAAGGATGAGGAGAATGAGATATTGGTGGATGAGACTTCCATTAATCTATGGTGACAAGCTTACTTTCATAAACTCTTAAACGAAAAAGGAGATAGAGATATTAAGTTGGGTGAGTTGGCACACTTCGAAAGTCATCGTGATTTTAGATATTGTAAAAGGTTCAAAGTTGAAGAGGTTAGATGTGCTATCAATAGGATGAAGAGAGGGAGGGTGATCGAACCAGATCAGATTCCAGTAGAGTTTTGGAAGTACACGGTCAAGGATGGCATAGAGTGGTTGGCTAGACTGCTTAATGTTATTATGAAGACTGTCAAGATCCCTGATGAATGGAGGAGTATAATGGTCCCATTGTACAAGAACAAGGGTGATATTCACAATTACAGTGGTATCAAGTTGCTAAGTCATACTATGAATGTTTGTGAGAGAGTAGTGGAGATGAGGGTGAAAAAGTAGTATAAAGAAATTAATCTTGTTCGGAGATTAGTGGAGAAATATAGGGAAAAAAAGAAGGGCTTTCATATAGTGTTCATTGATCTCGAGAAGACTTATGACAAAGTTCCGAGGGATGTCCTATGGAGGTACCTAAAGGTGAAAGGTGTCCCGAGGGCATATATTAGGGTAATAAAGGACATATATGATGGTTCCAAAACTCAGGTAAGAACGGTGAGAGGAGACTCAACATATTTTCCTTTTTAGATGGGACTTCATCAAGGATCTCTGTTAAGCCTTTTTCAGTTTGCCTTGGTGATAGATAAGTTGGGATGGTCTATTTAAGAGGAGGTTTCATAGTGTATGCTATTTGCAGATGACATAATATTAATTAATGAGACTCAGGCTAAAGCTAATGATAGATTGGAGGTTTGGAGACACGTTTTGGAGTCCAAAGGGTTCAAACTGAGCAGGACCAAAACAGAGTATTTAGAGTGTAAATTCAGTGTAGCGGGGGATAAAGGATACATTGATGTGAGATTGCTACTCAATCTATTCCCAAGAGAATTTTCAATATTTTGGGTCCATCATCCAGAGTATTGGTGCTATTAATGATGACGTCATAAACCGTATTGGGACAACATGGACAAAATGGAGGCTTGCCTCTAGAGTATTGTATGATAAGAAGATCTCACCTAAACTCAAAGGTAAGTTTTATAGGATGGTGGTTAGACCATCTTTGTTGTATGGAGTGGAGTGTTGGCCAATCAAAAACTCACATGTTTAAAAGATGTAGGTCGTGGAGATGAGGATATTAAGATGGATGTGTGGACATAACAGGAGTTATAAAATTATGAATGAGAGCATTCAGAAGAAGCTAGAGGTGGTCCCTGTGGCTTACAAGATGAAAGAAGCGAGACTGCGATAGTTTAGGCATATGAAGAGAAGAAGTGTCGATACTCCTGTTAGGAGGTGCGAGAGATTAGATTTAGGAGTTACACGAAGGGGTAGAGGTAGACCGAAGAAGTATTGGGAGAGAGGTAATCAGACAAGATATGGTGAAACTTGATCTCACCGAGGACATAACCTTAGATAAGAAGAAGTAATGGTCACGAATTGGAGTAATAGGTTACTAGGTTAGTAAGTTAGTTTGATATCTGACTGTGGGGTATAATAGGGTAGTAGGTTTAGTCGTTTCTTTATATTTTGTGTGTTGTTATCCATCTTATATAGGTTAATTTTGCCGTATTTTGCATACCATTATGTTTTTTTAGCTAGTAGGCGCTCTTTCTGTTCCCTTTCTTTCATTCTCGTCTTTCATATCTAGTTTATTCTACTTATGGATTTTTGAGACGAGGATTTCCAGGAAACAACCTCTCTACCTCTATGAGGTAGTGGTAAGGTCTGCATACATTCTACCCTCCCCAAACTTCACTTATGGGATTACACTGGGCATGTTGTTGTTGTTGTTTAGCTTAAGGTGTTTGTCTAATCGACAACCATCAATATGAGCCTCGTGATGATAAGATATTTTTCCCACGCTGCCAGAGTCATACTTTTCCAGGGTAAGGGACGAAAACTAGGGGAGTGGATCCATCCCAAAACTGGGTCATCTCGGTGGCAATGAGGAGTTGTACTTTTGGTACAATCCTATCCAACACCAGCTACATAGTTTATGAATTCAAGTTATTATTACTCTCACTCATATCGGTGCTCAATACTACTCCCAAAATAACTTTTATAATGCTCATAATAACTTTAAGAGTAAGAGTTCTCAAAATGCCGTTTTAATCTTTTGGTACCTAGCCCAACTTTAGCTTTTCTTAAATTTTTCTCAACTTGTCTCTCATCTACTGAAGTTGTATCAATGCAAAGTGTCTCAAAACATAATTTTATTACTCAACTATCTTGTAAATACAAAAGCTTTAAGTACTTCTTAAACTCAACTCAAAACTGTGAAAATAGTAGTTTTCATGAAATATCTAGGGTTATTACAATTGCAACCTTAACCATGAAACCTTGACTCAATAACTTAATTTAGTACCGAAATCAGTAAAGACAATGATTTTATTCAAGAAAAATACATGAACAAGTATTTCAATAAAATTAACTAGTAATGGGGAAAACTTGATCTTAACTCATAAACTTAATCTTGGGTAGAGACTAGTAGTTAAAGATACTAAAATAAACGTAGGATAACTTTTTGAGGGCCTTACATACCTGTGGGAATTAGGTTCTTGAAGAAATTTGAAGAAAGGGCTTGAACGCCCTAGCTTTTGCCCTTTTGAAACTATGTGCTGAGTTTGGAGAGTATTTGAACATTAACGATTTGAAAAATCATGTTTTAGGGGTTTAATTAGGTGAAAACCTACAAGATTAAGCTTAAAGGGTGAGAAAAGAATAAAATACCCTCTTTAAAATCGTTGATCGAGTCAGCTACGAGTCCATCCATGGCCCGTGGGAACCCATCTTTAAGTTTTTGGATGAATTTTGGGGTTATTGGATCAATTATATGGGCCCAATCTACGGCCCGCAGAAGTTTTTAAGACCCATAGCCGGGTCCGTAAGTTCTGGGACTGAAAAATGGTCTTGCAGAAGTTTCTACGAGTTGAGAGTAGGGGTCGTATTTCAATTCACGACCCGTAAGTCAGGGTAGTAGAAACAACTCTGCACTAGCAGTCTGTAGTAAAACGGTCATAACTTTTGACTCTGAATGCCAAATGAGGTAAAATCAATTGCGTTGGAAAGTTAATTCAAAGAGATTTTATTCGGTAGGTCATAGGCCACCTAATTCTTTGTGTACTAAGAGATATGGGCATTAAGGTTGATCCTTGCAGAATCCAAAGTGAAAAACTTAACCGATAGGAAGGTTTTGAACTCAACTAAGCACTAGGGGTCTCTCATGACCCGAATTTACTTCCAACACACTTCAGACCTATATTAATGATCCTAAAAATGTAAGTACGGGTAAGACATTACTAGGTTCAATCTTGTGTATTTGCGACAACGAATTTCCAGATCTTAAGAGTAGAATTGTGAGGTATTACAGATAGGCCATAGGTATGATCTATATTGCTCCATGTCTTCTTCATGCCAAACATATAGATGCTCGTTTATCAATGAGTTTCTCCTAGAGTCTCATATTCTTTCTTGCCAAAAGAGTGATATATGTTTCCCTGTTCTTTGTTTTAAATATCCTCAGTATCACTTAAAAAGTTGAATGTATGATTAGTTTTTCAAGAGCTATATGAAGGAAATTATCACTCAGAAGCTTTTTTAAGAGTTAGTAATGTTAAAGGCATTTAGAGTCAGTATTCTAACTAAGTCGGAAGGAGGGCTTTAAGCAAAGAACAACTCGAAAGTACTGAAAGATGAGATTCGGGACTGGAATGCCATTTGTCGTAGAAGTTATGATGATCCATGTTAATTTTCTTCAAAATGATTAAACTTAGCGTTTTTTGAGATTCTAGATTTGAATCAATGCTTCAATTTACTTCTCTCTTTAGAGTGTCGAGACGATTAAATATCTTGGCATGAGTAGTGTCATTTGCCTCTCAGTTGCTTACATGTGACTTGTGAGCACTATCCATTAGTTGGGTGTGAATTACATTTGTGCTGATATTACAAATGTTAAATAGGCAAGTAATAACATCCCTTATGAATTTCATCTTTAATGTCTTCTATTACTTTTCAATCTTGGGTAGATGGATCATGGGCTTGATAAAAATAAGTGCAGGATAAATGTTTTCTTTTGTCTTCTCTTGTTTCTTTTAAGTGAAATTTTAAACAGCAGCATGAAATGGGGTTAAATGGTGCACTTGGATATAAAATGGGAGACTTATTCTCTTGTGGAAACTCTATCTTCCACGATACCAAGTCATAGATAAGTCATGAGAGATTCAGGCACAATATGTCGCACATATCTCACCTCTAATAATCTGCCAAATGATTTTCCTATCCTTCTAGAGGCAATTTACTACAGTAACGACCCGACCTAGGGACCTAGTCGTCACATGGCGAATGAGATATTCCAAGGCACCTCACCCAAGTCATCTCATTCTTAGGCATTTAACAAAAATATTTGTGGAAATTAAGGGCGTGTGACTATGGGCCATTCATCATAGCAATGAAGTAACATTAAAAAAAACAATAAGATTAACTAACATCATTTTGTCCAAAAGCATACCACTAATAAATAACGGACGGAATCGGTACGACCGGTTTCCATCAAATAGAAAAGAATCTGAAACAAGGGAACATATATAGAAAGTAAAGGCCTCAAAAGGGTCATAAATACATCATCTCAAAATAAAACTAAATACATGATAGAATGAAAAGTGGAAGAGTCCCGAACTAAGGGCTCACCACGAATAATAAAGCTAGTCTTGAACGTCGAGTACTAGCCACGAGCCAGTGGAGGAGTACCTGTCCCTACGTGGTGAAATCATGCAGGCATATATACATTAGTACGTTTGAATGTACTAAGTATGTGAGATGCAAATGCATGTGTGAAGTTGTATGCCATTGTTCATAATTGTACTATATCATATTTATACTATATTAAAAGCGTGAAGGCCCTTAGAAATGTTGTTTGAACTTTTTCCCCTTTATTAAAAGACTGTACTTTAGACAAAATCGTCTTTTCACTATTTTCTTATATTTAATTTGATATTAACTAAAATTTTATTTACTAAATCTTTCCTTATTTATCTAGGTAAGAACTTCTAATTTCTAGGAACTTAAATTAAAAAATGTCCAATGTTATTAGCATGAAATCATGGCTATTTAATTTTTTTTTTTAATTGAACCATGTACTAACTCCTAATCTTCAGAAATTATAATTGATATTAAATAAATTTATTTATTAAATCTTTCCTTATTTATCTAGGTAAGAACTTCTAATTTCTAGGAATTTAAATTAAAAAAGTCCAACGTTATTAGCATGAAATCTTGGCTATTTAATATTTTTTTTTTAATTGAACCATGTACTAACTCCTTCAGAAATTTAATACTAACTCATAAAATTAGAAAAATGCACATTTGCGTCATTTAAATAAATATAATATTGCATTTATTGTTATTTCAGTCGTAACGTTATATATTTTATCCGTTTTGATATTCAATCTTTTATATAGTGGTGACACATATTTAATGGACCTTTACACATATTTAATGCACGTAAGGTCCTTAGAAAGGTTGATTGAATTTTTTGTTATTTATCATGATTATTCATGTTATGGACATTTTCCCTCTATTTCAGAAATTGAGATTTGTTTTAGGTTTAGTATATATAACAGTACTAATTATTTATAAAAGATATAAAACAAAATATTACTATTTTCTTTTTAACGAGCAACATAAAAAAATCCGTCTTATTTTAGCTTTGTCTCAATGTATTCTTCATTAAAAACTTTATTTCAAAGTCTTCTTCATCAACTTTTTCATAACTTTGATTCAATTTTTAGAATTTTTAATTTTAAAAGTTGTCTATTCTTTTTTTTTCATGCTCTAAATTTGAAGAAGTTAATAGTAACTATTATGCCAATTTAAGTTGTTTGTCTTCAAGATAATTCAACTTTGATTATGTCCTTTAGTTCTGAGTAATCGAACGATATATGGATCAGTAAAAGAGTATAAAAGGAGAACAAATGGAAAAATTCACAAAATGATGATATTTGTTGATGAAGATGTAATAATTTTATTTATATATGTATTATTAATTAAAATGATGCACAAGTGCAAAACACGTACACTTAACTAGTATTACTAAAAGTGAGAAGCTCCAACTTTCAAAGTTGGATTACCATTTTACCTTTATACAAAATAAAATAATTACAAAATATCCAATTAATTAAATAATAACTATATCATATTATTCCACTATTATGCTCATACTAATCATCATATAATACCAAATGTTAATCCATATCACGTTCATATTGCTATTAATGATTGTAACTGCTAGATTAACTTCTCTTAGGAGTTGAAATGTCAAAGTTAATCAATATATTCATAATATGTACTATTTATTTTAGGTATTTGACATCAATGATGGTAATTATTAGGTCAGTTTCTTATATTATTGAATATATAATGTTACGTGAAATTATTTTTTATGTATATAATTGTGGTGAATTTAAATGGTCATAACTCTGATGACTTTTCTATTCCTTCATTAATATATCAATTATCATTAAATAAAAAATTATTTCTTTATAAATATTTATACTAATTAAATTAATGATAGTTAACCTCTTCCTAATAACATAACTGTAGAATTTTAAAAGTTACAATGCATTACTAATATAAGAATAATCCTACTAATAAACTGGTGAATAAAACCATAAAAAGGTTGTAAAACATTTGCTTTTCCTCTTCCTCTCCATCTTTATGCGTTTAGACAGTTTTATTATTTTTTTTATTTTTAATGGTCTAGATTAGTAGCTTCAAATTATTAAGTTTTGTAGGAATGATTTAATTATTTTAGCCTTTAAAGAGAAGTTGTTCGCTAACCTTTTTTCAAATGGAATCTCCATATTTCTTTGTTTGATTATGATTTTAACTCTGAATAAAAATATTATACTTATTTTAGGATTGTCGACACATATGATACTACTTTTCTGTTTTATCTCATGTATAACTGCAATTGTTTTTCCTATTTTTATTAGCATTTGTTGATATATCATTTGCGTTTTTTTAAATTTTATTAATATATCGTTATCGTTTTATTCTTTCTCTTTGCGAGAAAAAAATTGGAAAATAAGAGAGTATATATATCTATTGAATGTTATGAAAATAGTCATAAGAATTCACTCACTACATTTCTTCTTGCAAGAGCATAAGAACTTCAACATAACATTATTTTTTTTCAAAGCTCATAATATATGTATGTGACATTACAGTGAAATTTTAGAAGTATTTTATTATCGTCCTAGCATATAATGTTTAAGTTTTATCATTCAAATATTCTCTTTATACTTTGGTATGTTAATTCTACTTTATGTAGAAAGAGTACTAATGTATCTTTTAAAAAAATTGAACGAGAAAGTAATTGTCATATTTTGTAAGCTTAATTTTGTCTATTGATAATAATTATTCGTACCACATGACATAGATTTGCTCAATCCTTTAATTAAAAGGAAATAATATATTCTTGTAATAAATGATCAAATTTAGACTTTTAATTATATTAGCACCACATTTGATATATTAAACACACTCATTAGAAATTTCATTACCAAAAAAGGTTAAATCAGATATAAACTATCAATAATTGTGGTGTATATCATAAAACAGTAGCATTCTCTCTAAACTATCTCAAGTGTTTGTTGTCACTCTTATTAAAATTTGTTTGTATTTGTTGCATTCTAATACCCATTAAACATATGTTTTTATAGAATTATTGTCGTTATAACGAGTTTATATAAATTTATATGGGATGCACGTACAACGCACGTGTCCAGAAACTAGTATACATTTAAATATACTTAATATAAACTCGTGCATGAATAAAGGACATGGCTCAATATGAATGAGAGCAAGTGCTTGAGAAAACATCAATAATGGAATCGTATCTTAGAATCATAAACTTGTTGGAATAGACCTTAACCGACATTTAAGACCATGTGAACTACTAAATGGAATCCAACATATACCCTACATTGTTACGGGGAGACCACTCGCCGGGTGGAACTCCGAAAACTTTGTATGCATCATAGTAACATAAATGGCCTACGTGAATCTACTAGCCTAAGCCTACAAAGATTCTTATTGTGGTACATAGTTGATGCGACAAAGGGTTGTGTCTAAGGTTCCCTTACCAAACCCCACCATAATGCCGCATTCGATGCTAAGTCATCCCACGGAATCTTTTTCCATAACTTAGGGTCACAGTAGCAATCATAGGAGTAGCTCGAACTTAGGAACCACCAAGTGAGAATTGTTCTTTCATCTTGGGGACCTATCTTAACATCTTTTAGGGCTATTGTCAACATACTTATATCTTTGACAATTTATAAATTTAAATTCATCTTTGGTGCCCTAATTATCATCATAAAACATGCAAGTTTTACCTTGAAACTAGGTGGGTTTAGGCTTTTCAAATGGAACAATCATAAATCACATATAACGTAGGAAATTTCTCTTTTATGAACCAACAAGAACCCCACACATTATCATCATCAAAACCCATCATTTGGATATCATTGGTTGTTCAAATCGTGCATGTACTTAGTAGGATATCATAAAGTATCACGAATAACATTTTAATATCGTTAAATACCATAAATTTACCAAAACATGCATAATATCTTAAGAGAACTTGAAGGTAATCCAAAACACTTGGAAAAGGACTTTATGGGTGGAAAGATACCTATAAATGGACTCACATACCTTGGAGAAACTAGAGATAAACACACTTGTAGGATTGAGGAAGAAATCTTAGAAACCCTAGCCTTGTTCTTGAGTCTTTTCCTAGCCTTAGAATTTTAGAGTGGAGAATGAGAGAATAAGTGAAGGAATTAGGGCTTGAAGGCTGATATACGGTCCCTTTTCCGGTCCCAAAATAACGTAGTTTAAGAATAGAAGATTGGAAATGACAACTGCACCTCATTAAAATTGCCGGATCGATCTTATGGAACCCTTATTAAGGGCCCTAAGTTAATCCATGGGTCGTAAGTCCCTTTTGTTTGTTGCCACATCAGAAATTCTTGAAAACTGACTTTACTGGACCCAAAACCATGAGACCTTATTACAGACATCTTACTGGTTGTGGTTGGACTCGTAGAGTCCGTCCACACTTAACCATTTTTCCTCATTTCCTTAACCTCATTCCACGAAACATCCTATGGGTCGTATCCTGTTCTACGGGTCGTCTGATATCTTGTAAGTTACTCCCCTGAAAACTCCAAATTTTCTTCATGTCTAATAGTCTACTCACGAGACCACCTACGAACCGTATCTTTTCTTATGGGTCATATCTTGGTCCGTGGGTTACTTCATACTTGGAAACTTTTCCCTTCCTGAAGTTCTATCTTTAAGCACAAACATTACAGGCCGTATGTACACTACGAGCCGTAAGTCACGCCTGTAAACCAGACTTCACGTCATTTTCCAGGCCAATTTTTCTATACTCAAGGCTCCTAAAACTGGAGGTGTTACAACAACTTCCTAATTTTTGAGGTGTCGGTAAATTGAGTAATAATTACATTTCTACTTGAGCGTTAAGCCAGCCACCAAAAGTTTTTCCTTTGTTCTTTCTGTGCAGTTTATCGTATTCCGATCAAATTATTGAATTTAATCCTAAAGAAGTTTGTACTAAGTTCAAAAATAAAAGTTCATCAATTTAGGTTCAGAATAAAAAGACGAGCGAGCCAAGACAATGTGACAAGGAATTTGAATAAAGTAAGATATACATCTTACTAAAAAAACCTCTCCTTTTTTATGAACTATCTACCTGTTTTTCTCTGATAATTACCTCCTGGCTCAGCTCGTCAATTTACCCCCTTTCAATACACACCTGCAACACTGATCAACTTTAGCATTTTCCTGACTAACCCAGGTTTCAATTTCATTACCAACCAACTTTTGATTGTTTAAAACATTTCACTTTCTAAATAATGAGAACACTTCATCATCAGTTAGTCAAAACATGAAAAGGCTAACATAGGAGTTCCCAAATGTTGCCCTGCAGGGACCAAGGGTGCATTGCGGCTTGGTTCCCCCACAGTGTATTTTTTTTTTCACCAAGTTCAATGTCCCCTGTATTGGCCTAGGAATGAGTTTAGGATTGGTCGTGCACTTCTCTAGTTTAGGCCAAAATCATCCGAAAAATTATTTTTTGATATAGGTCGCCTAAAAATCAAAGGCAACTCTTTTCCTACATAATTTGCCTCCTGAAAAAGAATACAAAGTTAGATTTTCCAAATAATAAAGGAATTTTATGATATTCAAGAAACACACTATAAGGACACTTTTGCATCACGTGGAAGGTGCTACATATAAAGTCTCAAGTCTCATAATTACATGCCACCATAGGTTATACTTCCAATATGGCCTAGCTAATGGATCCATGTATATCATTATAATTCATGACATCCACCTAGTGGGATAGAGTTCTACCTTGGAAGTAGACTCTTCTTTTTCCGATGTAAAGGCAACATCGGGATTTCATATAATAGCCTGCATGATCTTATTGTCAGATATGGTCATATTCCTACATAAGTATTTATATGATGATTTAAATTGTTTTATGATGTTCCAACTCATGTGTTAAATATGCATTGATCTTTCATCATCTCTTGTGCTCTATTTCATTAATATACTTGTGCATATCGCTTATTGTTCTATGTCGATCCTTTATTGTATTGCATCCCACATACTCAATACATTCTAATGTACTAATGCATATATTTTGCCTACATTATATCACAATGTAAGAATGATAAAATGGCTCTACTTCTTCTTATTGTGGCTAGATTTGAATGCCACATTTGAAGACTTTGGTGAGTTCTCATGCTTCGGGAACAAGACCTTTTCATTCATGCTTATGTTGTTATGTTGAGACACACTTGTACTTTCTTTAGTTGAGGGTGAGATAGAGGTATGTTCTAATTCCTACCAAGATTTAGACAAGGAGCGGCATGCATTGGACAAAATTGATGTAATCCTATTAATGGGAAAGTTCTTGACTTCTATTCTTAGATTTGACTTTAAGTCTTATTTCCGCTTACTTTACTTATGTTAATGCGTAATTACCTTATGCATGCTTATGACATGCTAAGAGGCTTAGATGGGGAGCCTTCAGGTTCTAGATTCACCGTTTTACGACTAGGCCCTACGCTTAGATCGTGACAATTACAAAGGGAAGAATATAAATCAAGAAAAGATGGTTGAGGGTTGGAAAAATGTATACCAAGAATTCTTGAAATTCCTTGGGGTTTCTTAATTGGTGTTAAGCTGACTATAGCGCTAAGACGAATTTCCTTGGTTAATAAAAATTCAACAAGTTTATTGCTCCCGGGGGTGAAAATTCACAATAGGAATATAGAAATTATTATACGTCAAATAACATCAAAAGTGTTAATTTCAAAAGATGGAATGTCAAATATTTTTTCACTAGGAGAACTTATTGAATTGTTGTGAGCAAAACTAATGGGGCGTGCTTTGGAAGAAGTGATCTGTTACCGAGTTATCTTATTGGGAATAACAAGAGCATCTCTCAATAATCGAAGTTTCATATATGAAGAAAGTTTTCAAGGAACTGGTTGAGTTTTATCAAAAGAGGCTCTCCAAGGTCGTACCAATCAGTTGAAAGACTTGAAAGAGAAAGTTGTTTTGGGGAGGGTGATATTTGTTGGTAACAATTTCAAGGATTAGCGTACCCTTCAAAATAGTACAACAACATTCATTTAGAAATAAAAAATGAATCTATTAGAAGGAGAGATGGGAGATATTTTGTTCCACATTAGAAAATTATTTGATTCTTGTCTTTCAAAAAAATATCAAAAATTCAAAAATATGGATAAATTTTCTATCTTAGTTTCACTTCCTTGAACAAAAAACTACTGCGCAACTTGCCCTTGTTTAGTGGGTAAGCTTCAAGATGCCACCCTTTAAAGGAGCAGGTGTAGTGACTTGTAATTGTGAAAATATTGAAAGATCTGAATAGAGAAGAAGATAGCCCTCTAGATTCGTCCCTATGGTTCGATCCTTCCCAGTAAAATCACAGGTGTCCGAATTCTAATTGCTTTTACAGGAGAAAAGGGGATTGCCCTCTAAGCTAAAGTATTCCTCAATGACTGATAGGGTATTGTAAGGGGAAGGTAAAAAGAATCCCATTTAGGGAGTGTAACAGATAACCTGAGATTTGATATGAATAATCAATCAAAAGAGAGGTGCTTAGAGCTTGGCCCTAGTGCTTAACGTCAGGTTCCCTCCAGATATATATGAAAAGTAAGCCAACTGTATTAGCTTATCAACTCACCTTAATTCACTCTTACTATAAAGGTGTGGATTTGCGTATGGTATCACTTTCCTAACAGCTGCCAAAAGCGGAAGCTTCAATTGATAGATTCTTTTAGGGACTGCAACAGATAACCTGAGATCTGATGCGAACAATCAATCATAGAAGAGGAGCTTAGAGCTTGGCCCCACTGCTTAACGTCAAGTTCCCTCCACATACATATGTAAAGTAAGTCAATCATATTAGCTTATCAATTCACTTAATTCACTCTTACTATAAAGGTGTGGATTTGCGTACAATATTACTTGTCTAACAACAGCTAAAAGCGGAAGCTTAAATTTGATAGACTTATTATCTTTAAGGGATAGTTCGAAAGCTTTGATTTGATTCAATAGGTAATAGACAGCAAAGATAAATGCATCATCACTATACTTAAAATGAGATTGTAGTTATTACCCAGATCTAAGGTAAAAACCACATTGAATAATTTCCTTTCCCTCGTATGCATTTAAGTATTCAAGTCCCCCTTTAATTTGGCGGGTATCACCATGTGGCTTAATAACCCCCAGCTCAGGGGGATCAAAAAATGCATTTTGTTTTCCACCTTTTGTCGATCTTGTCTCCTTCCTTAACAATCCTTCGAGTCTCCTTTGTGATGCCTTCTTCATAGAAGTCATCAGGTTTACCCAAAAGCTTCGATATGAAATAACAATTGTTATATGACTTTGAGATGCTTGAATAGCTACAGCCTAGCCTTTTTGTTCAATAGATCTCAAACCTTCATTGCTAATAAGTGGCCGTAAGACTCGAATACTGGACCTCTACCTACTCTACCATGGTGAATTGTGTGAATCATATCATATAAAATTCTTAGATATTAGAGAGGGAATATTTTTATTTAGTTAATTATGTATTATCTTCTAGTACGGTGTTGCTAAGTTAGAATAGCCCAAGAAGTGTCATTTGAACACTTGGTTAAAGAAAGGATTTGGAAAAACGTCGAATGCACCAAGTGAGTGTGATAACTAGAAATTTACAATTTTAAAAAGTCTCGAGTTTTCCAGAGTCGAATTATGTGTGCACTTCTGCCAGAGTAGAAACATTGTGTACTTTGTGTATAACCTCAGCAGTATCTTCCATCAAAACCCGAAATTGGCAATGAATATGTCCTTTAGACTTTTTTAGAAATGGCTGAACACTAAAAGATTGATGAAAAACCAGCTTAAGTTGGTTGTACTTTTAAGTTTGTTCAATTCACACAGGTAGGATGATTAAGGTGCGTGCTTTAACATCTAAATTTCACACAAGGAACCTCCTGTTCTTAAGGATAAACAACAATATTTGTTGGACTGACAGGTTAGCCACGTAATTTATCCCTCAAGCTAAACGAACTTGACATGCTCCTTTAGTTTAGGACTATTAAGTTTCCTAGCTTCTCACTAATGACAGAATCATGAGCTTCATCACTCAACTCGTAATGAAATTAAAAACACTCAGCTGTAGGATGTCTTATTTTAGTACCCTCTTGGGTGCTTATGAAAGGGCCCCATTAGCAATAGGAAGGTTAAGTGATTAAGGAAGGTGGTATGAGATAGATCCTTGCAATATGTAATAATGTAAAGCAGAGACTCTTGTTTTCGTAAAGATATAATTAAAAATTGGGAGAGTCCATAAATATACGTTAAATAATAATAATATTAGGAGACTAAACATAGCAGATATAGATCTTTTCTAGCATAATGTGGACAAATGCTCAAAAAATCATTTTGTTTCTCTTTGAAGGCCTTTGTCCTACTTATAGTACCAGTCTTCTAGCCTATACTTGTGTTTTTATTAACCAAAAACACATCTACTTTGTTAGCACTCAAAAAAAGGTTATTCAATCCATTAGTGGAATTGAAGGTATGTAGTCTCTTCTGAACTAGAACAAGAAATCGCTTATATTCTCTGCTTGTGAATAGCTCTCCTCAACTTAAGATGTGCTTACTCTTACTAGACATCTAGTCTCTCTCAGGTACAGTTTCGATCCTTAACTAACTAACTTAATAGGCTAGGTAGGAAGGGAGACATTCAAAATTTTGATTTCTTATTTAAAAATCTGATACAAAAGAAAAAAGAAGACCAAACTAAAAGAGATCACTTCGTCAATTGAACTTGACATTTATATCCCGATTGAAACTGGACTTAAATGTCTTTGGATTTTGCTAGGGCCCTCTGAGCTCAACCTTCTCAATTTCTATCTGAGACAGTTACATCAGGACACAGAATGGGTGGAATATGTATATCAAGTACTAAGACCCACCCCCACCGTGTCTACCAACTACGAAGTCCTGATGCAAGAGAATCCAACCGCAAGAGAACCAGAAATGAAGGGTCCCCCCCTCCACCCGACTCTTTGGTCTTAAGAATGCTGGTTTTAAGAATGAGTCATCCCTTCTCCAACTCTGGCTATCCAACTTGAGTGCGAACAATTAATGCATTCCACTTATTGAACATAGTTCTATGGTCGATCTGTGACCCCTGGATGCCGACAGAATAAACATGTGTGTGTGTAACCGTACCTATGTATATTATCTTAAAAGCATGAACTTGAATGTTAAATTAATATAATACCTCCAACTTACATTACATCACATCATATAGCCTGTTCTAAAAGGCTATGGCTTTTTCATCGAATTGTGACTTTTCCAAAGATTCGTGACTTCTAAAGAATTGTGACTTTTTCATAAAATTATGACTTTTCAAAAGTGTTGTAGTTTTAGCGATGGGTTATATGACCTTTCCAAAGGTTTGTGATTTTTATGATCAGGCACAATAAACACATGTTTGTACTATCTTTGTTGGCTATAAATGGTGAGATGTCCTCACATTTTAAACTATAATTTTTTTAAGCTTTCTATTCTTCTTCTTAAAACTCTCAATTTAGTATATCTTCTATATTTTATATTTATATTTTAGTTATATTAAAAAGTAGGAACTTCAACAATACAACAATAACTAAATAGTGAATTAAATGGGAGAAAGGAGAATGCATATTCAAGGGGATGTAATTAAGAGGTTTTAAGAGTGACTTTCTAATTTTCACACATCAAAACTAATTTTAAAATGAGAGAACAGTCAAAGATATAAATAAATGTAATTAGAGACCATAAGAGGTATCAAATCCTTTATCTAATATCCAAGCTTTATATAGATATTGATTTCACAACTTTCAGAATGTCCATCAATAATCATAAGAAAGATTGTCTCCATTATTCGTAGGAGCATACTTATTATTCCACTTATAATCATTTACTTACATTTTTAATTTAATAATATTGATATTATTTTAAAAAAATAATGTACAACATGATTTGATATCCACGTGTAATGCACATGCACCAAAATTAGTAGATAAATAGATAGACAGCACAAAAAGAGGCTGGCCCAATTAAAATGAAGGGTAAACACTCAAATTGGACGCTAAACTTGGCACCATTTTGTAAGTTGGAACTTAAACTTTTATAGTGCACAAATAGGACCCTCAACTTGGCAATTCCTGAACAAGTAGGCACAGGGTGCTGATGTGGCGCAGTGAGTG